>JASSUY010006170.1:0-19305 GCA_032466535.1 Forpus xanthops | reverse complement strand
TCTCTTTGGCTCTACATATGGCCTAGTACTGCAACAATCACAGAGACTGAGAGATGTGTATTTGTTAATTAATAGCTAAATGAGCTACTCCCTCAGAAAGTCTATTAAGTCACTCTTCTGGGTTACATCCATTATTTTTAAAACAAACAAACCCCATTGATAAGTCTTTCTCTAGTGTTTCTTTGGGTAGGTGTCAGATGATGATGTCAAGTTCAGTGCCATGTGATTTTGCTAATGATAGCATTGGATCAAGGAAGACACTAACCATTACAGACTTACCAGAGGCAAGAAATCAGCTGACCCAATGCTTGCAGCTGTAATTAAACTGAGTCCTGTAGCTAACAAGAAAATTGTGATAAATGAAGCGAGAAATTGTTCATTGTCTTTTCTGTCCTCTTTGACATTAGTATTTGTAGAATAACAAAGTTATGAAAATCTTCTGCCATATTCATAGCTGCAAAGTATTTCAACCATTACCATAATAACAGGGCTGATGTTTGGGATGGGCAAATTGACTGGGGGGGGTGGGGGTAACAACAGAAAATTTATAATTATTCTCATATGCCTTTAATCAAAATAAAATTATCTTTCACTGCAAATCTGTTTATGACTTCTGTCTTTCCTTGCTGTCCAGAAGCTTTTGAGTCTTCTGATGCAGTCTGACTGGCAAGTGACTATCCAAGTCAGTATTTTGCTTTGCTTTGGATATTTACTTAATTAGTTTTAGCTTAAAAACAGATTTAATCAGTTGTGTGTGTGTAGGGGGAAGTGCTGTTTCCCTCTTAGTGCAGAGGGTGTTATATAACTACAGACTACCTAGGTAGGACTTTTATGTAGGTTTGTGTTTTTGAAGTCTTATCAAAGCTAATCAGGGCATTATAGTCCTACTAATTCTTAGTTTGATTGTTAAGTAATGTATTTGAATTATTCCATGGCTATAATGGTGAAATTCATCCTGGTCATACATCGAACAATACAGTTCTGAGCATTAGGCTTGTTGATGTTACCAGCAGTGAGCTATCGAAAGGAATGAATGGCTTTGTGAAAGCAAAGATGTTTTGACAGGAAACTGATTGAAAATACGTGATGTGACCTTTTTTAGGCTGCTGTTTCAGGAGCTCATGCTCACCCTCACCCTTAACTAACAATCACTGCTTAATGTTAGTTGCTGTGCCTCCTGCTCTTCCCCTGCCAGATTCTGCTCCCCAAGTTCTGTGTCTGAGCCTATGGACCACTGTGGCCATGGCTTCCCTCTCCCTTTGACCTGTGGTGAGCAACAGTATCTGGCTGCTCAGGTTAGGCTCTCAGGAAATGTGCTCCTATGTCTCCCCAGACTTGTCTCAGTATCTTTGGCTTGGTGTGCTCAGCTAGCTCTCTTATCTCAGAGTAACTTTAAAATGAATTGTATTCCTATGCAAGGTTGCTTCAAAATCTCTGCAAGTCTCTTTTGCGTATGTGTTGAGCATATGCTGAAAATCTGAATGCGGTATAATTTTGCCTTATTAGGAGTGAGTTTTTATCTGTTCCTACTACCAGACACCGAAAAACCGTGTGGTCTTGATGTCACAGTTTTCTGACAAAAAAACACCAAAAATTATTTTGCAGCTCCTTTGTTTGCTGAAGGCTTTTAAATACACTTTATCTGAAAAGTATTCAGGTGTATAGCAATCAAAAGAACCAATGGCTGCAAGAAAGCTCTTAAATATGAGTGATTAATGGCTAGAAGCACTGATGGTTTTAATGATTTTGCAAGTAATATGATTTGCTTGTAAAAAAGGTGTGAGTAACATAACATATTAATAGTGTCTTGAGGTTTATAATATAAGGCAGATTTTCTTATTGGCTTTAGAGATAAGTATGTTGCTCTTATCTGTTTCATACAGTGATATAATGAATGATGATAAATGCAACAGACTATGTTTAGCGCAGATTGCTTGTGTCGTCATATTAACAGAGATTTCTAATGATGGATGATGCTTATAGTAAAATGTTTTCCCTAAGCACAGTTTCTCCAGCACAATTGTTTGCATTGATGTTGCTGAGAAAGGATGTTAAAAGCAAAAAAAAATCCAAACCAAAAAGCTGTTTAAGGAGACAGACACTGTCAACTGGCCTGGTAAGACGTTTTCATTACCAAATTCGCCATTAAGAATGTTGAAGCTGTTCTTTCTTGCTAGACTTTCATGTCCTTCTTGAATTCCTCTGAAAGTTTTCAGGACTGATTCTGAAGGGGTTGCACTGGCAATATTCTACAGCCACAGGATAAATCTTGTACCTCTTCAACACACTTCAAGGTTTTGCTGAAGTCAGTGGCATGTGCTGTTACCAATTTAGTTCACCCCTTCTACCCTGGCCAACAGTTTTCTATTTCCCCCTTGACACTCCTTAGAGAATCTGCATAAAAAAGCTATCTGGTGAAACCTATTTGAGGATGTGCAGAAACAAAAATACAAAATCTGCCTAGCAATGTGAAATAAGAGGCCACCGTTTTTAGCATAGCTGAATGGTCATTTGGTCATAGCTGATGCATACCTGCGTTGTGAAGAGATTTTGGTCAGCAGAAAAATACAGAAGAAAAGGCAGTAATTCTAATCTGAAGCTAAGCAAAATTTTAAATTGTAATGAAGCCCCTGGGCTCATTTGTGGCCCAGTGGTTGTACTTCAAAGAGATATGATAAGCTCCAAAGCAATTGCAAGGTGACATACAGTGGCCTGTTTATGCTGCAATATGTCACTATAGAGGCTTATGACATGCAGTGTGAAATTCTATTGAAATTAAGAAATAACACCATAAATTCCTGAATTGAGCACTTAATGTTATTTATGCTGGTCTCGTGCTGTTCCACGGATAAACAAATGTTGAAATTATGCTATATTTTGACATACAACAATTGCTAAAGTCTTAAAAGTAGAACAGTATGTAAAGTAAAACCATATCTGTCATAATTGTGCTTTGTTTTCTTTAAACATTTTGACAGTGCAATTTATCTGCTAAGTGTCAATGTCCAAGAAAAAAATAATCTGCTTGCTAATCTTTTTAGTTCTAGGGTTTAATGTGATGTTAATAAGCATGCCCACAACTTGCATAGATTTAGCAAAAGCATGAATCACAGCACAATTATATCTTGGTGAATTGAGGAATTTGTAAGTGAGCCAAAGTACTTAACAGTTCCTGCTATAAAAGTAGTATAAGAATATGGTATAGTGTTTCCAGATGCAGATCTATTACAAGCTTCACCAAGAGAAGTCAAGGGGAAATGTTCATATTTTTGTGTGAAAGCAAAGAAGAAGCTGTTAATGTGAGGGTGGTCTTAGTAGCCACGAAGTAGTTTAGATTGAGGCAAAACCAATAGAAGCGTGATTGCTAAACATAGAAATCCAGGAAATACTTATCTAAACCTATCCTGTAGTGATGTGCATTCATATTTTTGAAGAAAAATAAAATATTATAAAAATTGGCATTTGAAGGGGGTGCTTTATCTGGATTGCACAGTGATTAATGGTTGCCCCATCTCACTGCTGCCTCACTCTTTATTGCTGAAGGAAGATTTATTGCCTTCAAGGATTGACAATGACCTGGGAGCTTGTGCAGGTTCCTGTTCTGCTGATGGGAATGGGCAAAGGACTGGCAGATGCTCCAAAATGCCTTATTCTTGCTACAAAAAGTTTCATTGGAGTGGAGTTTTGTTTAAAACAACAAAACAAAAAAAACCAAACAAACAAAAAGCAAACAAACAAACAAAAACAAGCAACAAAACTGAACCAACAACCAAACTTTCTAAATGTTAGGCCAGGTAGAATGCTCAAAGATTCCCTAAATAGGTTTAACCATTTTCATCTGATTCGAGAGAGTCATGCTTTTAGATTAGAATTTAAGTTTTAAACTAATTGCTTTGTCATATGCTAAAAAGTTGAAATGCTGTTTCTATGTCTCTAACTGAAAACTATAGGAAATAAGGTTAAAGAACATGGGGAGGCTGTCCAGTCTGGTGCAGCTGAAATAATTTGGCCAATGCTTTACATCTAACTGATGAGCTCCTCTCTGGCTTTCCAAGTCAAAGAGGAGAAGCGAGTTTGCTATCTGCCTCTGTTGCTATTGCAGGGAATATGTGGTTCTGGCCTCGAGAGTGAAGCAGGAAAACTCTGATCTGGCTAATTCCTCTTCCCCAAGCAAGACCAATTATGTATAAATATTTCCTGAGAGGTATTTGTGATGTGCTCTCAAAAACTGCTACTGAGGGAGATTTCTCCAATTCTATTCAGAGATCCATCACAATGCTTAGTGCTGGAAATATTTCTTTCTTGATCGCTAGCCCAAATCTCCATAGAAGCAATTTAAGTCCATCATTCCTAGGCCTTCCTGCAATGGTCATGGAAAACAGATTACTCTCTTCTTACTAGGAGCTTTTGCATATTAGAAGACTGCTCAGATTCCTGCTAATTTTTTCTTCTCCAAACTCTCTGCAATTACTGAGAAGAACATGTTGGATGCCTTGCAAAATATCCTTTTATTTTTTTTTTTACACATATTTATATATATGTACCTCAGGGCACAAAGATAGCTTTTCAAGATTGACATTGTTGGGGACTATTAAGTTAAAAGACTTCTTTTTCTTGTGTTTGGGCAACTAATCCCTTCTAAGCACAAATACAAAATACTACCTATTTTTTCCCCTACACACAATCATTTCACAAATTTGTTGAGATTATTTTGAATTCTCAAGCATTAGTTATAAAATCAAAACAAACAACCCAAAAACCTAAAATCAAGCCAAAATCCCCTCACAGCCTGGGAAAAAAAAAGTCCACAGAAAACCCGGTCAAAGGATGTGACTCTCCTCCTCTATTCTGCTCTTGTCAGACCCTACCTGGAACACTGCATTCAGCTCTAGGGCCCTCAGCAGAAGGAGAACATGAAGGTGTTAGAGTAAGCCCAGAGAAGGGCCACAATGGTCAGAGGACCAGAGCACCTCTCTATGAAGACAGGCTGACTGAATTGGGCTTGTTCACCTAGAAGAAGGTTCTGGGGAGACCTTAGAACAGCTTCAAGTACCTAATGGGGGCCTACAAGAAAGCTGGAGAGGGATTTTTTATGGGGGTAGGTAATGATAGGACAAGGAGGAATTGCTTTCAAACCAAAACAGGGTAGATTAGATATTAGGAAGAAATTATTTACTGTGAGGGTTGTGAGGCACTGTAGCAGGTTGCTCCAAGAAGCTGTGTCTGCCTCACTTCTTGCATTGTTCAAGGCCAGGCTGGACAGGACTTTGAGCAGCCTGGTTTAGTAGAAGCGGTTTGCAACTAGATGATCTTTATGATTCTTTCTAGCCATTCAAAATATTCTGCAATTCTATGAGTCCAGCCATAAACATAATGCTGCCAATTGCTTCTGCACAACTGTACTTTATTGTGTTCTGATATTAGGGGCATTTTACTAAGAAGGACATCTTCCAACTTATCTAGCAGATGGTAAGTATAGACATGTACAAGTACAGAGAATCCAGAAGATGTCAAAATATATAGAATAGTTCTTAATCTTCTTAATAATCTTAATAATCTTAAACAGATTTTGATAATTTGGACCAATCTCCTCCATTCATTTTCATGCAAGTCTTCATTTGTATGTTTGTAAATTAACTGAGGGGATGTGACCTTTTTTGTTCCTCTTGGTTCTGGACTATTATTTTACTTCGTTTGATAAAACCTTCAGCAGAGTCATATCTTGCCTATCACGTTCTCCTTATGAACATTCTTTCCTGACTTCCTTGAGTTTCCTGTTCTGTTTACTTCTGCCTGTATAATTCATTGCATTCTTTCCAGCATTCTTTCAAATTTCAGGCAGCGTCAGCATATTTTAACTCTTTTGTTCAGTGACAGTGTGTCTGCAGCTGAAATTAGATGATGTCTGTTCATCGCTGGTAATATTTCTATTGAATTCATCATACTTCTTTGCAGGTAAGCCACTGATAGGAGCAGCATAATAAGCTGGCACAACTAGGCATTAACTAATGACACACTGCAATAATATTGATGTCTGAAGCAACATTCATTTCATGATCAGTCAGAAACCTAGAGGCTTTTATAAGACCATTAAGTCATATCCCATATATATTGTAGTTTATTTTGCTGTATATAATGATAAACAGAATAGTTTAACAATGCTAGAGTGGCTGTGCATTCTTTCTTTTTCTGTATGAGCTAAGATGGCACTAGTATTTTTCCTTCCTTTGATGCCTAAATGCTTTCTGGGGGTGGACTTTCTGTGTGTATATAAGTTAAAAAACTTACCCTGTTTTCAACTACATTATGTGTACAACCTGCAAAAGAAGCAAATAAAAACTTATGAGAGTAGAAAGGCTGCAGCAGTAACTTGGAGCTAAGGAAGAATAAATTTAATTATGGTTTAGTACTTCAGACCATTTTGTAATAAGGCTTTTTAATCTTCCCTGCTGAATTTGTATTTTAGGAGGGTATCTGCACTGCTTAACCACACCTTTCCAGTGTAGATAGTACCTACAGTGTAGATGGTACCTATGTACTACTAAATGTAGTTATAAAGGTGGAGTCTTCCAAAGTCTTCCTTTCAGCTGGTGCCCTGAGCTCTGAAGCCTCTGTATGAGTGCCTCAGGACACTTCACCCACTGTCCTCCCATGGGTGTGTACTCTAAGTGCCCAAGTACTTCCATGAGCTCAATAGAAGTCTTAAGTCCTGCGGAAGTGACTCTTATATTAGTTGCCTTGTCTGTAGATTTTTTTTCCCCCAGTCATCCAATGCTTATTTTAATTGTAATAAACCCTAAAAGGTAACGAGGTGTGAAGCAGGCAGAAATACCTTCCTGGGCCTGCAGGGTTCCTGAAAGAATAGTTCTGAGAGGTGTGACTTGCTAGTGTTGAATGTTTCTTTTTTTATTTCTCAGTCTTAGCTGTTATGATGCATTCAATGCCTTTATTCAATTTTCCAGGCAAAGCATGCAAATAAAGGTATTGGATGACCTATATAATTTACAGCACATGATACCTAAATTGGATACCAGAGTGAATAGTCCCTGGCTTGTAGGCAGGATATAACTTTTTTTTTTTGCAAATTTAATGTCTTATTTGATAACATAACTCTGAAAGAAAAGCCACAATTATAATGAAATAAAATAGGCAAAACAGGCATAAAATAGAAAAGTAATGGGAATATGTAAAGCAGAAACAATTGACATTGTTCTTTAAATTTTTCCCAAAGATGTCATAACCCATCAGACTGTAGCCATTTGTCTGATTTGAAGATTTTTCCTTTCAACAAAAAGTGAAATGTTTCCATGGAGATCAGCCAGAGATAGCCAAATGACGAACTTCTTGGCTGTTCTTTCAGTTTGGTTTCTATGGTTTCCAGACAAGGAGGGGGAAAAAGTGAAGTTGCTAAGGTTCTCTTTCTTTTCTTTCCTTTCTTTTTCTGTATGTAAAAGGTTACTGTAAACCAAATAATGGAGTTGAAATTACTGTAGGGCCACAAGAAGCAAAGGTAATTATTGTGCTCTTGGTCCTCAAAAAACCTTGTAGAAGTCATATTGTACAGTTTTACACCCACCCTCATTGTAGGGGAAAGAAATTACAAGAAAAAGATGACTTTCTTAGCATTATGAATAAAGTTCTAGGGAAAATCTGTCTATAACGACTAGACTTACCTTGGCTGTGCACTAAAGGATGAGAAAATGGTAACAGGATTGACTGTGCACACTTCTTTTTAAAGGATACAAGAGCTAGCAATGAAATATTGCATCTTTGAAAGACGTGAAGGCCTTCAGAAAAAGCAATGCTGTAGGTCTTGCTAATAGCACTATACTGGATGGAAAATTTTAGGTATTACAGTAGTGAGCAGAGCAGCTCATGAATTTCTGTACAGGGTCAATAGAACTGTATGTTGCAAAGTGAAACTGCCGTCTTGACATCTAAATTCTCATTTTACCTGTCACCCAGCACCTTATACTTTTTTTTGAAGTGTCGCATGGTGGTTTGGAACTGGTAAATAAAACTTTTTTTGTGCTGCTTCACTGATTGTTGCACTGAAAATGTTCCTTCTTCATGGATTCAAAATGTCATTATTTTCCCTTCGATCCTGCTTCACTGCTTATTCTTTTGCAAGAACAGGGAGGTTTTAGCAATATATCTTTAATGTATTTTTTTAATATATTTCAAGCACACACTTATTTTCACTTCTCCATGGTTTTTTTTGGTTTGGTTTTCTTTTTTTCTTTTTTTTTTTTTTTTTCAGGGCTAATTCCATGCTCTTCTATCATCCTCATCATGTTTCTGAGAAGCCAACTTCTGTCTCTTGCCACTGAATGCATCTTTCTTTTTCTGGCTTCCTTGCCGACAAATTTATGATATTGTAGAAAGAGTCAGCTCAGAATAAACAAGACACGATGGTATTGCTATGTGAAAACAGCTGAAGTGAAGATAAAGTGAAACTTGATGACTTGTAAAGCCTCCTATATCTGCCCTGTATGTATGACTCTGCAAAGTTAATTGCTCATGCTGTCTCCAGGCAAAAAAACTGATGAAAAAGGCAGCTATGTATATCACACAACTTGCTGTAATGCCTAAAACCCTACCTTTTTTATTTATTTATTTTTTGAAAAAAATACCTAGTTTAAAATCCAAACTATCTGCTTTCAGTTGAAATGCATTGTTAAAGGACTGAAGAATCTGCCAATGGTCAAACAACTTCTTGGTTCCACATTAAATAAAAAAAAGCCTTTATCAGACGTAAGACAATCAAAAGTTAATGTGCGATGGCACTAAGACCACAGAATATTAATAGATTTAGATATAAAACCTCTTCATTCAGAAAGCCTTTGAAAAAGCTTTCTGCAGAAAAGAGATGGTTGATGGTAGCAGAGTAGTGGAGAGAGTCCAGAAAGCATCACTAGCCACATGACCCATGCTAACTTGATGAGGGAGGGCTACAATACCTTAAACGTGGGGCAATGGAAGACAAGAGGTACTGCTCCTTACAAGCCAACTGATTCTGCTGATAAAATGAGATGAGATTGGAACAGGCTTTGTATGAATTGCACAGGGAAAGGTCATCCCTTCCACCTATGGTAGTATCTCCTTAAATTGTCCTATGGATCACTGTGAGAGTGCAAACAACAGAAAGAAGGTAAAAGAAGCAGAGGGAATCTGGTGTAACGCTGCTCTCAAATAACCTTAGGTGAGGTGCAGTTTGCAGAAGCATTACCAGGAGAATTGTACTGAGCTTGGTCTGTATGGGTATGCAATCTGGTTAATACAAATATTTAAAATATTAATTCATCCGTTACTTCAAGATCGCTGCATGAATGGAATCTTTCAAGTAATGAAATTTAATTTTTACCTTGATTAAGTGCTAATAAAAATAGTACACTAATGCCCACTTTTAAATTATGACAAAACAGTATTCATCTGTATGATTTTTAACTGTGTGATTCACAAGAACAGGGCTTGTTAGCTGCTTGCAGAATGGTGTCTTAACTTGTGTAGAAAATACCTTCCATGATGGAAAATATTTTCCTGGATCATATAGACTTTATGTTATTTAGTGGATTGGCTTTCAGAAAAGACTTGTTGTGTTCATAGTTGCTGTTACTTTGATTTCCTTTCTATTGCCTGTTAAAAATGAAATATTACTTTCCTAATATTTGTTTGTCAAACTAGCATAAGTTGAGATAAGGCCCATGTGCCAGATGCACTTCACAGAGAAATTCATCCCCTTTACAGCATTCTCCTGTTGCCATTGTTTGGGTGCTTCTCAGGATTATCTTCTACCCTTGCATATGGGGAGGGGTCACAGGGCCAAAATGCTGTAATGTCAGTCAGAAGCTGCTTTCAGTTCATGGAATCATAAAATTGTTTAGACTGGGAAATACCTTTAAGATGAAATCCAACTTTTAACCCAGCATTGCCACATCCACCACAAAATGGTGTCCCTAAACACCATATCTAAGCATCTTTTAAATACCTCCAGGAATGGTGATTCCATTACTTCCCTGAGCAGTCTGTTCCAATGCTTGACAACTTTTTCAGTGAAGCAGCTTTTCCTGATATCCAATCTAAATTTTCTCTGGTAAAACTTGAGGCCATTTCCTCTCGCTCTATCACTTGTTACTTGAGAGAATGACACCACTTTGCTACAAGCTCCTTTAGGTAGCTGTAGAGAGCAGTAAGTTCTCCCCTCGGATTCCTTTTCTCCAGGCTAAACAACCCCAGTTCCTTCAAGACTTGTGCTCTAGACCCCTCACCAGTTTCACTGCTCCTCCTTGGACATGCTCCAGCACCTGAATGTCTGTCTTGTAGTGAGGGGCCCAAAACTGACACAGATTTGAGGTGCAGCCTTGCCAGTGCCACATACTGGGGACAATCAGTGACTTAGCGCTGTTCACCACAATGTTTCTGGTACAAGCCAGCATGGGCTTGTCCATTTTTGGCCACCTGGGCACAAGCTGGATGATATTCAGCTAGTTGTTGACCAACACCCCCAGGTCTTTTTCTGCCAGGACAGCTTTCCATCACTGCAGATTTTCTCTGCTGTGACCAGTCATGTCATGTGAAAAGCATGCCTCTTTAACATGTACCATATGCGCATCCTCTGACATCTGTGACCTGCAAGAAGGGAAGCAGAAGCTAGCTCTTTTGCCTGCTCCCCCATGCTGCAGTCCCATGACTGATGCTGCCACACAGCAAGGATGTGACTGTACTTCAGCTGGGTAGTAGATGTGCAAATAATCGTGACAGGAGAGGGGGATGCAGTTTCCAGTGCAGCAGAAATAGAACTATGGCCACCCTCTGGCTGAAAGTGTAGGTGTCACTTCCCTCCTCTGCACGTTTTTACGAAGTTGAAATAAAATTGTGCACCATAAATGAACTTCAAAAATCCATATCTTCTCAGACATTCCTTTCTGCAGTGATCTCTGATCCTTAGAGAAGGAGAACAAATCTACAAGCAGGACTTTTTTTTACCTCTGCTTAGGTCCTGGGCTATCTGTTACCAGAACTTTGCAGGAACAACGTTGGCTTTTCACCCTTCGAGGGGAATCTTTTCCACCTAAGCTCATGGATACGCTTTACCTCTTTTTAACTTGGCAGAAACTGCCCCCCATCCTGAATCTTTGCTAAACGTGCTCTGAGATGCCTGAAAAAATACTTGTTGAATTTAGTTCTGCCAATAGTAAAAACAAAGGAAGACTTCGGTGGTAAATCTGAATATTTGGCTTTTACAAAAAAGACTGGAAACAAAAAGGCTGCAACTAAAACAAGCCTGATGTCATCTAGCTTAAATTTAAAGACAAAGTAATGTAGCTACCTGATTTTGCTTAAAATCTTTGAAGGATTTCTGAGAGATTGTGGTCAGCAAACTCAGAAGAGGCCATAAACAGGTAGATGAAAATGCCATAATCTGTGTTGAAGGTAGGTTATTCCTAAAGATAGACTGTAGCTCTGTATTCCTAGCAATGGGATTTCTGATGGAAGGGGACAGAGGGAGGGAAGAAAAAAAGTTCTTAAACCTGATGGGAGAGCTGGGTGATGTGCTGAGGCACTCCTAGCCTGACCAGCGTATGTATTTCCCAACCTTCCCACCACAAATCTAGCTATCTACCTCCAGCTCAACTTACTGTAGTGATTAACACGGATAGTATGACACTACTGATAAGAAGCTGGAGTTTAATGTAGTTCTACTTGCCACTGCACTCACGGCCATTTCTGCTTAGACATACAGAAGGCTGAGAGAAATTTATAGGGTACGTAGCTGAACCTCTTGGTTTCACAGCACTCTCTGTTGTTGCTCGTGTTAAGGATGATTTTGGACATTCAGAAATGATGCTGCAGATTCTGCATTTAAACTTTCAGTCAGCATCTGTACAAGAAACTGCTAGTTGCTCCAGAACTTGGTAGGCTTTAAGCAGAAGATATAGGTCTGCTACTGAAGAGAATAGCAAAATACTAACTTCCTTTTGCAAAACTACTTTTTTAAAGTGTATAGCATGATTCAGGAAATGAAGGCCTTGTGGTTGATGTTCTGAATCCTTTTAATATAGAAAATGAACAGTGATATTCAATATTCTTTGACATTTTTGTCTGAGTGCTTCAGGAAGGTATAGTTTTCTTTATTACAGGATAATTACCTGCTCAGGAAATAATGTTGAAACATCCTTTATGTGGAAAATGAATGTTAATGGTCTGCTTAAATAGTTTTGTATCTTAAATACTTATACATACAAGCAGATCTAGGTAAATATCACAGTAAAAAAATGCTTCCCAGGCAATCTGAGTGCAGCACCTCTTTTTGTGTGGCAGTAGAAAGGCTTAAGCATATTAATTCTCATTTTGAACATTCTTCAGAGGTTGCCGGTTTGTTCCCTAGTTGTGATAACCTGTCCAATGCAGTGAATTTGCAACATGTGGGACTGGAAAAAGATGTTTTTATTTGAAGATTTTTTCACTCTAAAGTAATGAGAAATGAAGAAAGGGGAAAATAGAAAGAAAAAAAAGAATGATGCACAAAGGGGGTGTGTATAGGGGAAGAGAGGTTATTTTGTAGTAAAAAGCTATCTTGAGAACAGAATGCAGTATCCTGAGTAGAGGAATTGTTAAAAAAGGGGATTGGAAGCTTGATCCATAAAAAAATGACTCAAATTGAGAACAAGAAGGAAGCATGAAGGAATTTTAAGACTACCAAAAGACCCATCTTTGCTAGGGAAATGTTATTTTTAATACACATCCAAATTTTCATGTAATGTAAATTGCATCTTGCCTCTGAACACACAAACTGGTCAAATTTTGTAGTGGGCTGTTATCAAAGTCTCACTTCTGCAGCCTTTTTTTTCTGTGCAGACGACATCCTAACCTGATTTAGCTATTGCTTTCACTTCTTCGTTTTTGGATTTCAAACCGATGCCATTTAGGATACAAATAAACACGTGTGGAAAATGTTGACATGTTTTTGATGTACTGCAAAGCTGTCAGGACGCTGCTAAAGGATCATCTCCATAGTTGTGCGCTGCTGCACGGTATACTAGCCCTCCCTGAAGAAGCCGCAGCACACGGCTGTTGACACGTAGCATCTGAACTCTTGTTGGAAGGCTTGTCCCGGGCTCCTGCCGCGGTGCTGTCTTCCCTCTGCGACGCTCATAAGAGAAAGAGCTTCTTGCTGCCACCTATTGATAAAGCGGCGGAAGGGACCAGCCGGAGTCCGACCGCACGGCTCGTGGCCCTGAGCCTCTGCAAACGCGTCGACTGCTCTGGTTAATGCTGGTTTTTAATCTCTGTTCATGGAGATAATGAGGTGTTGCAACCTTACTAACTGAATAAGCAACAAATGACTTGGATTTGATATAGGGCAAATGAGGCTTGTGTATAACCAAATCTCAGCCACGGACTGATGAGTGCTTGCAGGAACATGGAGTAAGGGAAAATGGGCTCTGTGACTTTTGGGAGGATGAAATTCATAGTGAATTGCAGTAAGAGTTAAAAGAGCTGACACAGAGTTAATAATGCTTGTAAAGAAATGGTTGCTAGACAGAGAGCATGAAGATGCCTTTCCAGGGCTGTATTAAAGGTAGAGGACTACAAAGGCCTGCCTGGAGCAAATGAAAAGCACAGTGAGCAGGAGCAGTGACACAACCAGGCGCAGAGCGACATAAAGGTACCTCTTCGTGACAGCACAAGTCCCTGGGATGTAAGAGCAGCATGTGTAAGGTTGTGCCAGGGTCTATAGCTTCACTGACCATGGCTATTGTGAAGGGGATCTCTGGAAACTGGAAGGGAGCCACGCAACCAGAGAGGCCTTCAGTACTGAATATTCACATCAATAAATGGGGAAACTGAGTCAGAAGACTCAGAATGATGAAGCTGTGGAAGTGCGTTCTTTGGTTTTTGTGCAAACACTTCTGTGATTTATTGGTGTTTAATTCCCTGAATTGATGTAAAATTAATTTTTCCTTTCCATAGAAGCTTTTGTTTCATACACACAAGGATACTGCCTGCAGAAGGTTTTATGACTTTTTTTCCTTAAATTTTAGGGTGCCTCCAGAGCTTCTGTCTCCAGTGTGTGTATAAGGAATCAATAGATATTTGATCAGTACCGTCTTTGCTTGCAAACACCAGTTAAGGGTTAAAGTGCCACCAAACTAAATTCAAAGCTGTTATATGAACATTATATGTGAATTTCTTGCTATTACTTTAATATTAAAGTGAAAATGCTAAAATTAGGCAATATGGAATTGCTAAAGGGAAAAATTCTAGCTAAAAAAAGTAATCTAAAAATGATACAATGATTATGTGTGCCAAGTGTGGTTTTCTCTTAGACAGTTTTTGAATATTTTTAAATATAATTTAAAAGATCCTCGGAAACTGCATTCTACATCTGGAAAAGGAGAATATTAATGCCATTTTAATTCTTGCACTGGGGTAGAGCAATGCTAAATATTATGCAGATTGTCTTTGTGTTTATTATTGATAGAAACGCACGCAACAAAAAAAAGATCTCTCTCAAAAAATAATCTAAGGTTTATTTCTGGTATTTTGTAGTGTCTGCTTATTAGAATCATGTGGTTCCTCAAAGCAGGAGACCCATAACTGCTCCATTGTACCAAGTTAGCTGCTGAAGGACACACTTTGCAAAAATATAGTTGCTGCTGCTCATGATGAGTAACACAGTTTGTATGTCTGTCTGACCTCTCAGAGCACCAGCATCAGAAATGCTGGCCACCAGAATGAGTGCAGTCTTTGAACTATGTATGATGGTCTCATCAAAACATGAGTGTTCTTTGGTGAACTTGTAAGGACACAGTTTTGACCGGGTGACTAGATCTTCAGGCCTTTTGGCAACTTCAGTGGTGATTATTTGCTGGCTGTCCTCACACTTGTATGCTTCATCTGGAAATTCATGCTGCTAGTGACTTGGCTTACTCTCCTGCACCAACCGTCTTTGTTGTTTCCTAAGAATACTCAGGCTGCTTCTGACCTGGTGAAATGAGCAAGGTGCTGCTGAGGTTTCTCCTTTCATGTGTATCTCCTTTCATGCTGGCATTCCCAGCCTAGCGGTAGTAAATTGCTCTGGTGGTCTCACAGTCTGTTCACAGTGTCACCACAGATAACTGCCTCCCAATTGTTCAAGCTCCTTGTTCAAGTGAGTCAATCCATAAAGCATTTCACTTGGTGGTCCATTTGATTCAGATTGACAAAAGTAAGCAGCTGTTGTACAATAAGAGAGATCTAATTTTTAAGATTGCATTGTCATATTTTTTTCCCCTTAAACTCTGCTAACTCCTCCCTAAAGATGAACTTTTCCTGGAAAGGAGGGAGAAAGAATGGAAGTTTCATGGAGGGGAAGAGCATGTGGTTTTCAAAAATGTACTCGGGGGGATGTCTGTGACACTTGAAGGGTTAGCAACTGCACTGGGGAGTACAACAACATGGAAAGGTTGTGCTGAGAGGGAGCTGAGATCTATGGAGAAGTTTTGGAAAATAAAAATAGGAAGAATGTCAAATTGTTTTTTCATGGTGCATCGTCAACTGACAGTCTATACACAAGCTTGAGGAACAATGTCAGGACAATGGTGTTTGATACTGGCAGTATTTCTTCTTGCTAATATCAAAATTCCTTTGTTTCTGGTGTTGAGATTACTGAAAGAACGCTATGTTTAATTCTGAAGTACATAATTTACAGAAAGAAAAAAAAGATATATTGGAGAAGGTTCAGAAAAGAAACAAAGAGTGAGGGAATAATTAGAAAATAGGCCTTTAATGAGTTCCTGAAGAATCTCAGTCTATTTAACTTATCAAGGAGAAATTTAAGGGCTGAAAAGTCTATTTATAACCATTACAGCAAACTTTGATGAATGTTCAGTATCTGACTTGTGAAAGAAGTTTTACTAAAACTTGAAATAAGTGAAGATTCTTACGAAAAAGTGACTATCCATTGCAATGATTTCTCACAGTGAAATAGAATTCTCAGCTCTGGAAGGTCTTTAGTGGTGTTTGGATGTTTTTCTAATTAGTTAGCGTGTGTGTATTGTGTTTGGTCCTTTTTACTTTGCCTGTAAGGTAGCATTTTAATGGTCATGCAAGCATCATATATTCACAACAGTGGAATCTTTGAGAACTACAGTACTAGAAATTTTACCTATAAACTAACTGGAGATAGTTTAGATCAGAGAAGTACTGTTTGACACTCTGTGTGTTCCTGTTTTCCATTTGATTCATCGTTATTTTCTAAGTTGCTCCCACATACACACTGATGATTTCATGTTCCATAAACACATGAGATGATCAGTGTTGTGTGACAGACTATTCTAGAGGAGAACAGCTTTGCCCTGTGAATTTTATCTGAAGTCAATGCAGAGAGCAGACCACAGGTCATAAATATGCATATTTAGTGTTGCTAATCCAGTGAAGGTGTAATTACTTTCACCTCCAGAGTAGGAAAGATCTTGGAACATTTTCTAATTGTTAACTCAATTCTCATACACCATCTTTTTCTTAGGTATCTATTTTACCTATTTATCACTGTGAAAGGGCTTCTTTTTTTTTCATCTCTGCAGAGACCAGAACATGGAGCAGTCAAATATAATTCAGTTTCACTTGGGCCAGAACTTCTCACAAAATGAGAGAAAAAACATTCACTTTTAGACAAATTCTTGAAACCTAACCAGAAATACTAGATTTTGGTTATTCTGCATTTTTATCTATTCTTTATTTTTCTCAATTACATGATCTTAAAAAAAAAAAAAAATTGGGTGTGAATTTATCCCTCATTTACAGAGACTTTCATTCACTGTAACAAAATTCTGGGTCTTTTTATACTAGTGTATACAATATTTTACCACTTATGCAGCCAAAGATTTATGTAATTATATGAAGTCTTGCTCTTTAGAGTCAAAGCATCTTCAGGTACACTTGTGAAATCAAGTTCTAGGTGAGATCATTTGATGGTCTAGGCTTTTTTTTTGTTTTTGTCTTTTTTTTTTAGCCAGAGGGATGAATATGAGAAAGCCAGATGACATAGCTCATAAAATATACTGTCAGTATCACTTCTGTTTCTGTGATTACTATCTGTACAATACTCTTTTAAACAGGCAGCTCTCCCCCTAAAGTGTAAGAATGAGTCTGGTTTTTGACAAGTTATTTCTCTAACTTACTCTTCCCTTCATGAGAGTGATGTGTCCTGTGAGAGGACATGCTTGCTGTATTGTGTTTTGACCAAATAGCTTTTAGATTTATAACCATTTCTAGACTGGTTATAACAGAACTTCTACTAAATGTTCCATACTTAATATGACTCATGGTACCACTTTTTGCACATCCTTGTGTTTAGCAAAAAATACCTTGTTTAAAAAAGTATAGGGTTCAAAGCAATACCAAATTTACAAAACTTCATTCCAGGATCATTTATGTTCCTCCAGATTGAGTACAGTTGGGTTCACGATTTAGAGGGCGTGTGCTTCCGTTAGCAGAAAACAGAGTACATGTAAATTTCCTTATTTAGTTTAAATATTTCATGTCACTGAGAAAGCAATCAAAATATAATCACAAGAGCAACTGCTCTTCAAGTGTTATGGCCATAAAATTCACCATAAGGTTTCTTACAACTGAGTGTAAAGGCAAAATTGGGATCAAAATAATGGGAATTATATGAACAAAATAATCACTTTTGGTATCAACATTGAAATCTGCTGATTGGATACTTTCAGAAAATAGCACCCTTTGTACTTACTATTAACTCCTTGATTACTGTTTATCATCTGTAGAAAATGGTGACTTACTCACTAGATTTCATTGTTCACAACATTCATACTTTTTAACTTCCTTTTTTTCTCAAAGTGTTCTCTAAGGTGTTTCTATCTCTATTTGAGCGGTTTTGTCCTTTCCAAATGCCAATACTTAATGTTAAGACCAATAGCTCTACGTGCCATGTAAATATCCCTTCAAAAACAGATGCCTGCTACAGAAAGGGAACATTAGAAAGACACAGATGTACTGGGGCTCTTAGAGTATTATAACTATTAACTCAGACATGTGGTACATGCACCCCCTGTTACCTGATGTGACTTGAGCCAGGGAGCAAAGCAAAATAGCTTACCTCTCTCTTACATGCCATGGTTTTGCCACACTTATGCCACAAAATGAAGTATTTCCTTACATGTTTTAAATGGAGTAGTTTTTCTACATGGTAATACTTGTTTTCATTGCTACATTACCCTAGAAAATATAAGGAAGGTAACATACAAAGATTGAATGAAGCAATTTTAGACAGCCAAATAATCCACTACTGAAGTTGATACAAGCTTTTTTTCTTCCCTTACAGCTATTTATACTGATTGAGTTGCCTTGGTAGAATATTATGCTTTTATACATTAATGTCAGATCTGTCTCAATAATTTCAAAGTTAGTATGTCTGCCAGACAAGAGCCATTAAGCACTCCAGAAATCTGAGAGCAAACTAAGAAAAATGTTTTTTATATCCTTGCGGATTATAAGGATTAACTGTGTGCATCCTTTCCATTATCTCCTACAGTCATACTGCCTTGATGTGTGTTATATGGATTAGCAAAACAGCAGACTCTCAGAGGAGCTGTGCTTTGATGGGAAGTTTTTGGTGAAAGGCGTACTGTAGTCTTTGCTGTTGGTATCCTTTCTTTCATTTGTATTGGGATGAAATGAAGCACCCAAGTGGTATCTGATTGCTGATGCCGGAAAACTCCACTCCTGCTTCAAGGCAGGTGACACTGCTGCTTTGGGGATATTTTTTCTGTTTGTTTGGTTTTCTTTGGTTTGCGTCTGGGAAAAATGGGCAAAACCCAAGTAATGAAACTGCACGCACCTTCCTTGTAGAGACCAGTTGAAAGAGCTATGAGCACATCAGTGGTTGAAACATACCACCCTGAGACACTCCTAAACTCTTAAAAAGAGCTAGGGAATGGGAATTTAGACTGGATGTCATGGTTTAAGCCCAGCCAGCAACC
This sequence comes from Forpus xanthops, assembly GCA_032466535.1. NCBI lineage: Eukaryota > Metazoa > Chordata > Aves > Psittaciformes > Psittacidae > Forpus > Forpus xanthops. The sequence continues at coordinate 316 of JASSUY010006170.1, read as the reverse complement.
CAGAACCATGCAGCCGCTTGCTCACTCCTTCCCCTTTCCTCCCCCCACTCCCGGAGGGATGGGGAGGAGAATCGAAAGAATACATCTTCCATGGGTTAAGATAAAAACAGTCCAGTAACTAAGGTATAACACAGACCACTGCTGCTACCACCAATAACAATAATGATAAGGGAAATAACAAGGGAAGAGAATACAACCGCTCACCACTTGCTGACCGATACCCAGCCCGACTCAGTTTCTGTAGTGGGCATGATGTGCTGTGGTATGGAATACCTCTTTGGTCAGTTTGGGTCAGGTGTCCTGTCTCTGCTTCCTC
>JASSUY010006169.1:0-12293 GCA_032466535.1 Forpus xanthops | reverse complement strand
GCCCCCCTCCCCCCCGCCCCGCTCTACAATAAGTATCATCTAAAGTCATGTGGATCAGTCCTTAACTATTGCATCAATCATGTCAACTGCAACGAAAAGCTGGGAAACCGCTGGATACCCCACATTCCACTCACTTCCTCAGGGAATGCTGCTCTGTATCTCAAAAAAGAACAGATTATTTAAGCCATTTATAATATTCTCTGGAAGTCCAGAGTCACAAAAATCCAGTATTTCATTAAAACGTGAAAACATAGTCATTCCAGCAGACCAGAATCAAGTGCATCATCCAATCCTGACAAAGCAGAAAGCAGTGCATATTAGAGACCAGGAAGATATTATCTCAAATTCAATATATGCTCTATAGTGTGACACAAGGATTTAATGCACTTTTAAGCCTGCTAAGGAAGACAATCCTCATAGCTGGAAGGACAGCCTCTCAAAGTGAGACTTGACTTGTGTGGCTGGTGGGGTTTTGTTGTTGTTCGTGCTGGTTTTTATTTTAAGACTGTCAGGGTTTTTTTAATATGTACATTATGTCAACACTCTGAAGTGATTTGTGAATGATCTTTTAGAATAAAAGACTTATCTCACAAACTGCATACCCAAAAAGACATGGGATATGGATTGTGTGATTTGATTCCAAGATCAAAAAGACTTCCTGACATTTATTTGGTTTTCTGCAAGCCCTTTGGTAGGGCAGATACAGTTAAGAGCTCTAACTCCCTCCCTACTTTGGGGGAAGGTGGTATTGCTACACAAAACAAATTGTTTTTTACAAAACACACATTGCTCCCTTACATGCTTGCATGAAAATACAACAGTACTACGCCTTTAACTTTAGCAAGCAGAGAGTAAAGGATGACTCTACTGAAAGTACCCAAAATCTTCATGTCAAAGCTTTAAAATGTGGTGAAGATGAAATATCCCAAATAACACTCTTTCACAACTGCACATGCAGCAGTGAGTCTGTCTCTCAATGTACCTTTAAAGATAAAATAGTTTGCAAATATTTTCAAAGTACTTCCTTCTGGAACAGTGAGCAAGCTTTTCTTGTTTAGTTTGCATTTCCTTTTTGTTTTAAACAGGCTGATGCAAGTTCCATTTAACAGTTGATGAAGACAGGAAATTCTGATTCTTATCACTGTCCTCAAGTCACAAGAGGAGTCCAGGTAGTCCAGAAAGTCCCTTGACACACATTTCTATTATGTAACACACTCCTTATGTCTACTGACGGCTTTGTGCAGTTTGAGAAAACAGAAACACGAAGAAAAATGAGTGCATTAGGCTGCTCTGACCACCAGACCACGTTCTGAAGATGGAACTAGTATAAGGAACCCTCTTAATTCAAAATGCCAATTCCCATCCTGCTGGTCATCCTGAAATTCCCTTATTCAAATGAAATATTATGTTTCATTTGTTCCAGGATATTGAGGTGGTCACATCATGACAGTGTATATTCATTCATCTCTGCAAAATGGCCTCACACCAACAAAAGCCAGAATATTTCAGAATTGTCACTGCGGTTCACTTGTGTGACAAAAGGCAGAATTGTACCAGAGTGTAAACCTGCAAATTCAGTCTGTGCTTTGGTTTTACTTTTAATGTTATTTTGTCCTGCAGGAAAACAAATGAACAAACAACACAGAGGAAGGGAAAGACAAGTGTTTCTTCATTTACTCTGAAGACCAATTCTGAATTAGTGAATAACTCTTCCTAAAGACATATCAATATATGCATTTCTACACAGCAGTTCCAGGGGCATAATCTGCAAAAGAAGTAAGCTTTTTAATCACTTTATGAAAGGCTACAATGGTCAACCTAATTTGTATTTAGTATTACCTTGTGCTTTGTGTTGCCATTTACATCAGTATTTGTTGGTTGCAATGCAGTAGTTTCAAAGAGCATCTTGTGCCAAACCTAAGAATAGCTTTATATTCTCTCCTAGAGAGTACATGAAAAATTAAATCCCTTATGCAGTTCAGGATTAATATACAGTAGCACATCACAGACAGACACCTATCTGGAGCTAGAAGGGTTATTTTCTGAAGAGTTTTCTGAATTCAGCCCTTTCCTTTGGTAGTAGTAACAGCTTTCATTTCCTACTGGCACTCCCATGAATCAATGTGGACAGTGGGGCAAGCAGGCAGAACCCCTCCAATTTTGCCATAATTGCTATAAATTGACAGGATTGAATGTACTATCAACCATGTGCTTTGTATACAACACAGTACCCTTAACTGAGTTCTCACAAACAAAAATTACCTGTTGCACCTGAACCTTTGAAGACTATCAAAGACTATCCATAACCTTTAACAAGGGTACATCTGCTTGTACAGCAACTTAGTTATGGAAGCTGATAATCAGGCTGCGTGTTGTTTAAAAGGAATGGTACAGAAAGGATTAAGAAAGTCAGTATACTGCTCTCTAGAGTAGAGAGCGGGAAGTGTAGTCTGAAAGATGGAATATGCAGGAAGCTCTACATATATGGTTCTAGTTTGAACTTTTGCATCTTTATGTAAGTGTTTTGCTAATATTTTTACAAATAAGAGCAATTTTATCAAACAGCTTTCCTCTGTCCCAAAGCAATTACTTAAAGAGTTAACAGTAAAGATCTAGGTGCACTCGCCTTGCTTTTTAGTACGTTTTCTTATGCAATACAGTGGTAGTTTCCATATGAAAGCCCCGAGTCTGAAACAATACCCTATTATCATAACCTACAAAGGCCTGCATTTCAAAACGTTTTAGAAGTGGCTTTGGATTAGTCCTTAGCTGGCAGTCTTCTAGCAGCCTTAGCAGTAGGGAGGTGCAAAACTATCACCAGAAAATGAAGTTACAGAGTGCAATGCTGTCATCTACTGGACATAGGTTGGCTTAACGCCCTCATTACGGGCAAAGTACAATAACTCTTCTCTCTAGTGGCACGGCTACCAAGCACTTCATAATAACTCACACCTTTCCCTTAAGTAATGTTTCATGCATAGTGACAGCTCTGGGAAAAGATATCCAAGCCTGAAGGCTTCTCCAGCTATACACAAATGAAAGATGCATTAAGGGTGGACATCATCCGCATTAGCAACTTGGGCTGGTGTTTACCAAGATGGTAAAATTTAGGAATCCATATTCTTAGTTGATTATTTTTTTCCTCACATCTAATCATAAAAGAACAAATTGTCCTCCCTTCCAAGTGATGGATACGGTCTGTTGCAGTTCCCAAAATTTGTATCCCAATTTGCCGAGAGAAAACATTTTTTAGCTGTAGGCCAAAACAAAGTTCTTTGCCTAGCAAAAGTCCCTCAAAAAACCCACTCATGTGAAAGCACCACAGAGTCATTTTCACTGTGACTTAGGTAAGCTGCAGTAGCTAAATTTAGGTACAGAATTATAACACACCTCTATTGTATTAGAATAGTAGTTGATAATCACTTTGAACAGATTGAAAACAACCTAATAGGGAACACTGAATAGTAGAAAAAGGTCTCTTTCCTAGAGGAAGAGAATCTCACTCATGAAATGATGAACATTCACAGCCTGCCTCTTTGTTTCCATCTCTCATTTCTTAAGAAAAAACCAAACAAACATTGGAAACATTCAGCCTCAATCATATAATCTAATTTGATGCAGCTCCACAGTAGTTACAATGGATTTATGCTACATCACTTACATTGATAAAGGAAATTACCAGGAGATTGCAGAAGCATTCTACTGGACTTAAATCCAAGCATAAATTTGCAAGTTCTTCATTGGTGGCTGTCAGTTTGATTACGGCATGAATCACTACCAACTATGTATTTCAAAGCAGTTTTAGTTCTAGCAGTAGCACAAAGAAAAGGAAAAAAAAAAAAAATCTTTACTCAGAGTTTAAAAAAATCATCTTTAGCTTCATTTTCTTATAGGATGAAGAATGTCAAATTTCAGGAAGAAATGACAGTGGAAAAAAATCAGATGTACTGAGTTGATATTTTACACTTAAGTTGGTAAGTTGTGAATATTATGGTGTTTAAAACTGACACAAGTTGAAAACCATTTATCAGTACAAGTCATAAACAGAAATAGTGAGAAATGTAGTTGCTGGGACAGTAAGCTACAGCAATCATTTAATCAGAGTATCTCATAAATACCCACCTAGTAAAAAATGAGCAAGAAGCATTTTTGCAGATCAGTACTCATATTTACCATTCAAAGCCAAGAAAACATTAAATGCAGTAGATTTTACTACACAAAAGACAGACACAGTTGAGGGCTTTTTTTTTTGTTTTGTTTTGTTTTGTTTTTTTGTTTTTTTTATCACAATGCAGTGGGCAACAAAAGCTTGAAGGTGCAGCCACCAATGATAGAGGACAAGTTTGTAGGTCTGAAGTCACCTTAAGGTTTCTTGCAGGCCACCATCATGGTTAAGCTGAATGCATGGTAACTTGAACTGACCATTAACTAGGTCTGCATGGATCTCTTGATACAAATATCAAGAAAATATATGCCCTTTGAAATTAAATCAACAGATGAGATCCAAATGCAGGGTGTACTGCACAGAAGGAACTGAAACATCTCCTATGATGTCAACAGATGCAGTTTCACTAAGAGTGGCATTTTTTCTTTTTTTTTTAAGCCTCCCCAAGAAGCCAAGCAAGATGGCTAAATGCTGCCACTACTGATGCTGCTAACACCCCTTCAGGATTATTTATTGAATGGGACAGCTAAGACCAACACTTTCATTGCTTGTAATCAGTACCAGTTTGTCTATATCAGTTATAATTTTCTCTGAGAATATGGCTTGCTAATCTCCAACACATATTGTTCACATCTATTCTAAGATTGTTACTTAGCCAATGCAAGCACAATTGAATTTAGATGTATTGTTCTTATTTCAACTGGATCCAAACCACAGCTGACATTGGAAACTTCTGGTCAAAGTTACTTTCCAAATTGACCCTCAAACCTCATTTTTATATGCTGTCCAGGAGTCATTTAATGGAGTGAGCTACAGGAATTTTCACTCCATTATCCCACAGATTACCTTCCAGAGAAAACAAGCAACTTAATAAGTAGAAATATTCCATATAAAAATTAAACACAGTCCAATTTTCATTTCAAACCAGTATTCACTGGAGACATTAAGGAATTCTAGTTCTCCAGTCATCACACTGCATAAAGAAGTAATCTCAAAGCAACAGCTCACCACAGATCATCCTGATGAACACCGCTAGCTGTCCTCCTCTACTCCTGGCTCTACAGAGGTCCTTATAAGGGGCCTATAAAGATACTGTAGAGGGACTCTTCATGAGGGACTGTAGTGACAGGACAAGGGGAAATGGGTTAAAAATTAAACAGGGGAAGATTAGTTTGGATACAAGGAGGAAGTTCTTTACTGTAAAGGTGGTGAGGCAGTGGAATGGGTTGTGTAGGGAAGTTGTGAATGTTACATCCCTGCTAGCATGGTTTAGTGGTAGATGTCCCTGCCCATGGCAGAGGGGTTGGAACTGGATGATCTTAAGATCCTTTCCAACCCTAACTATCCTATGATTCTATGATTTGCAAGGCCTCAGTCGACTTCACTGTTTGCATTTATTTTCCCTATATCCTACCATTGAAGTGGGGAAGATGGTTGGTTAACTCTGCATCTTAATCACTATTTATGTGTTATATGCTGGTTTATGGGTTGTTCAAAGAAGAAGATACATCTATCTCTAAGGAAAGTGATGCCAGACTTGTGCCAGCATGTATAAAGGCCTTTTATTAAAAAGCTGTTAGTAATGCAAGTTTATGTAGCTTTGTTAGTGAGCTGCATCCTAACAAATGGTGCTGTCCTATGGTTACAGCAAGCTGAAAACCTCTTAGAAGTGAATTGTTCTTATTTGTACTCTTAAGATTTAGAGGAGATCTAGGAAACTGATGATGGATTTGAGTGTGCTTTCAGCCAAGGTGAGTGACACGTGTCTATATTAAGTGCCTGGATTTAGGATCTTTTGCATGCTCTGGGATGCTCTGCCTTTTTGCACTGGCCTTGTTTCTGCCCCACCTTCCACCTCATGGAGGGTCTTAGCCTCATTAATTAGAGTTGTCTTGAGGCTGGCACCATTTCAGGGAAAGCAGGAACACCCATCCAGATGCTTTCCTTCCTACCTGTATTTCCCTGTATTCCCAGCTGCCTCCTGAGAGGCTCAACTTGTCTCTCGCTTTGCTCAAGTGCTCTAAGGGTGCTCACTGCAGCATAAGGTCCATGCCAGTCCCAGTGCTGCTGTGAAGCATTCTTGTAAATCCCTGTGGAGTGGCAGAAGGTGCTGCACTTTCCAGGGCTGCCTGGACATGGGTGGCTGTAGGATGGTAGAAGCTTTGGCCAACTCAGTGGCCAAGGTTTATTTTGGATCCAATACCAGCACCTCAGGGCTATTTGCTCCTTCTTGAGACTTGCAAAGTTATTTAAGATTGGTAGCTGTGCCCCAATGAAACCTATGCCAGTAAAAAACATCAACATTGAGATCTGCCGAGATAAATAGACGTTTGCATGCATATTTAAGACCCTAATATCTTTGAAAATTTAACTGCTAATACTGGACAGCTTGCAAGGCTACAGTAGCCTACATCTGTTTAAAATATAGCTGTGCATGATGGATGTATCTGATTGTGTCTGTCATCCTCTATTAGTTATTCTATGCCTGCAGTGCAACTTAGCCAAAACCAATACTTATTGCTATTTATTATGAGAAAGAAAATATTTGGTATTGCTGACATTGTTCCTTAAGTTCTTAACATATAATGCCTTAGAAACTACAGGTTTTCTATGGAGTTGAAGATTTGTGTTTCAATAGGAGTATAGAACTGCTATAGCCTGTCTTTGCCCACTTGCCTTTAGGTTCCTAATAACCATAGACCTTTAATGGGCTTCTTGCAAAATTCAGACAAGTTTTCAGAGCTGTTTAGGAATGCCAGCCTGATGTTGATTTTTGCCTGACTGCTTCTAGACATCTAGCTGTTGTAAAGAATATCTAGCAAATAAACTTCTTACTGTGAATATAATATAACTAAAATATTCCTGTAGGGGTAGACTCTGTCATCTAGATACCTCTGAAAATAAAAGAGGAATTGTCAAGGAATCAAGAGTGAGGTGACTGTTTTTGAAATGTAGCATTAATATAGCATTCAAATGGGTTCATTTTCACTGATGTCAGTGAATTTGCTTCATGTTCCGTAAGGGGATAAAGATCGGCTCAACATAATGGGAAGCTTATGTCTGCCTGCAAGGTAACAAGGAAATTCATGGGGCTTTAAACTATGGCCCACTGCAATATTCAGTATGTGTGATTTTCAGCATGAGTCAGCAGTAAACACTGGTTGAAAACAGAAACACAAATTATAGGGTAAATAATTCAGGCCAAAGAGAGGCTTCCTTATGCGTGCATAGCAAAGGAAATGGGAGTAGAACCACAAAATAAAATTGCTGAGAAGAACAACAGCAGTTTGGAACAATCACTGCTAAAACTGTGGAAATTCCTCCTAGATGACACCTGAGATCAGACAGGCACAATCACCTCCTTTGTCTGCGTTTGCGTGCACTGACCAGTAAATCGTGTAAGACTGCTCTGCCTGTCAGAGGGGGCTCTATGGTCCATGGCTGCTGGGTTAGAGAATATAACCAGCATTGTGCTCTTTCGGAAGATGATCTGATAAACATCTATGGCTTGACTTGTTTTTCTTCCCTTTCACTTTGATTTAATTCAATATTTAAATATATAGGTTTGGCTAATGACAGAAGGCACTGCTTATTTCCTACTCTATATACAAAAAGCCACCTGAACAATGTTCTTGTATGTCATATGGTAGGATGATATTTTTAATTTCTGGCACAAAACAGAGTCAAGATAGTCTGAAGAGATAAATTTATCTAGCACTTCAACTGAGATATCTGACTTCTACTGGCTTCATTTAGAATTATGAGGACCTTCAGAAATCAACATCAGAGGTCCCTTCCACAAGTGAGGTGAAAATGAAGGCAAATAGCAGAATGAAACCATTAGCACAGCAAATCCTCTAGCTTAGGCATCTTACAGTTCCTCTTGGAGTTTAGAATGCTTAGGCTTTTCACAGGGAGGAGTGGTATCACTGGTGTAGAATCATAGAATAGTTAGGGCTGGAAAGAACCTTAAGAACATCCAGTTCCAACCCTTGCCATGGGCAGGGACAACTCCCACTAAACCATGTCACCCAAGGCTATGTCCAGACTGTCCTTGAACGCCGCCAGTGATGGAACATTCACAACTTCTCTGGGCAACCCATTCCAGTGCCTCACCACCCTTATAGTAAAGAATTTCTTTCTCAGATCCAATCTAAAGTTTCCCTCTTTAAGTTTGAACCCGTTAGTCCTTGTCCTATCACTACAGTCCCTAATGAAGAGTCCCACCCCAGCATCCCTATAGGCCCCCTTCAAATACTGGAAGGCTGCTATGAGGTCTTCATGCAGCATTCTCTTCTCCAGGCTGAACAGCCCCAACTTTCTCAGCCTATCTTAATACGGGAGGTGCTCCAGTCCCCTGATCATCCTCGTGATCCTCCTTTGGACCTGTTCCAAAAATTTTACGTCCTTTTTATGTTGAAGACACCAGAACTGCACACAATACTCCAAGTGAAGTCTCATGTGAGCAGAGTAGAGGGGCAGGGTCACCTGCCTCAACCTGCTGGTCACACTCCTTTTGATGCAGCCCAGGATATCATCATGTTCTCCTTCTTGAATTTACCATTTCAAAATTAAAGCAATATTTTTCTAACAAAAATGTTAAATTTAAGTGAAGTTGTCCCATAGGGTAAGAATATTTAAGTATGTCCTTAGATCTTCTCGTTTTAGAATAAAACCTAAAAAGTTGAGATTTGTAAAAGGTCAAATGGCTGTACTATTAGTTGATAACTAAGGTTTACATTCCCTCTATGCGTTATTATCTTCATGTCATTTAGTGTATATTTTTGTATAAGTAATGTGGGTCAAAGACCTTTCTGGACTTGATTTGCTTTAATAACAGCTTCTATACTAAATCCACTGGAGGGATTAAAAAAGTCATGATGATCAATTCTCTGAACTGCTACTAAGATTGCGTATTTAGAATTCACATGCAGAGCTCCACTGAACATTTGCTTAGAGCCATTCACGCTTCTGCTCTGCAGTGAGCACACTGACTGCTTGAGACAAACTTTGCTTATTTTGAAGCTGCCTCTGTTCCCAAATCAATATTTATTCTGGCAGTTACTCCGTTTGTTTGCCAGCTATTCAGAGATTGGGCTTTCTTTGGAGAAATAATTGATTCCATAAAGATGCTGTTTATTCTCTAGCAACATGTTTCTGCATTGCCCCTCTGGCATTTCTAAAAACAATTCCAGATGGAAACGCGCAAGGTATTTCTGCATTCTCCAGTAGTCTTAAAAAATAGATGCCTCTGCATGGTTCGCAAGGATTTCTGTGGGCACCTCTGAGTAGACCTGAGCTATAAACACTTTTTTTTTTTCCAAGACTTTAGAAGAAAATAATGCTTATGCTGAATTAGGTGCTTTTTAGCAAAGCATATCTTACAGTGCTTCATAGTGGTTGGTTTTTTTTCATGTTTACAGGAAAGTTGTTATCAGAAGACATTAATGAATCAATCCTCAGTTGACAAATTACAAATATCCGTGCAACGTACCTGGTGATTTTACTTTGTAGGTTAAGGTAAAACATCCTTTTAGATACAGAAGCATAAATTGTTCAAACCCACAGGAGCTGGATCAAGGAAATGAAAGCTTTCTCATGGTGTGGAACAATAGAGAAATGTTCCAGCTCTTACTGTAGCCTGCAGGCTACAGAGGTTGAGGAGTCCTACCCCTAATCCTCTCTGTGATGTTATGTACAAAATACAAGAAGTCAGCTCTCTATAGATTACAGTTTCATTTATTGAAATCATTTTGACACATTTTCACTGATAGAAATCATTTTGACACATTTTGACAATTTTAAACATGCTGCAAAATCTCTCAAGCAAAGTTATCAACACTTGTGAATGATTTCCTTAAACTTCCTTTTAAAAAGAAGGTAATAACAGAATCAGTTTTGGCATCTACACTTGCATACTGTAGCCATAAGGAATTCTTTTTGACGGATATCTTATTCTTACCAAAGTGATACCATCAACCCTGTTTTTTTTTTCTCGAAATGCTAGATAACCTTTGATGTTTTTCCTGAAAAAAACAGCAGAAATGGCTGTTACTTAACAAAATGTTTCATGCCTCTTAATTACCACAGTAGCATTCTAGAGAGCTTTTAATGCATAGTGTCATAAAGTATAGACTGCTTTCTCAGTGGAAAGTAACTGTCCAAGTTACAATATTGCCCAATATGGCTGTAAGTTGCTGTCAGTATTCAGCTTCTGGGCTGGAATAAAGGGAACCTGAAAGGGCATCTGCTATGAACCAATCTCCTCCTTGCTTTAGCAGCTGCAGAGTTAACAGTTACAAATATGGGAACGCTGCTCGACTGGCCAAAGTTGAGAAACACACAGTTAGAACTCACAGCCTGAGCTTCAGTCAAGCTTGAACTGGCTTTTTATGAAAAATTAATGTAAAATACAATCTATATCTTTCAGCAAAGCTGAATGAAAGAGAATTCGATTAATGGTTTATGAGAATATGAGCAAGCTTGGATTGCTCTTACAGTACTAATATTACACTCATGAAAGTCTTCTCTTTTGACTTGTTTGAGGACCCTTAGACTTAGCAAAGATTTCCTTTTGCTGTATGTGAGTCGACTGCGACATAGGAAGACTTCAGCTATTTCAATTTAATTTTTATCTACAGAGACTACTCGGAGTAAGAAGGATAAGGGATGTCTATGTCGCACTTTCTCTATTTCTGAGATAAAAGGAAACACCAATTTCTTAAAAAAAGACAGAAACAAGTGAATTGCTTTATAAAATTCCAAGAGGAATGAAAGCTGTTAAGTATTATTGGATATTCTTTCATAAGATAAAAAGATAAGCTTTCCTGGATGTCTTTACATTTATTAAAGGAGAAAAAAAAAACTTCTTGGAAAAGAGGCAATGCTAACGTTTACTTATGGATCATTTAATTACTTTGCTGTGAGGGCTGGTTTATTCTTAATAATCAGGAAATGGTTTTTGACATAGTCCTATGACTTTTCCTCCTGATTCCTTTACAGAGTTTGCAAAGTGACTTAATTATATTTTCAAACCTTTTCCTAAAATAATATCTTAGTAAAATGACAAATAACTTAAAAAAGATGTGGTAGATTTCAATTTTGTTTTGGGTTTGCTTGTGTTTTGTTTGTTTTGGTTTTTAGTTGGTTTTATTGTTGTTGGTTTTTTTTTTGTTTTTTTTTTTTTTTTGAGTTTTGAGTTTCAGGAGGTTTTTTGTGTATTTTGGAGAGGGAGTAGGGGGGAAAGTGCAGTTGTCCAGAAAAAGTTACTGATGCCCAGACTATCTACAAAGTTCAATGAAAGTTTGGTATTTGGATATTTCCACTTTTATAAATATTCTTCTTTGCAAATTTCCAGCATTTCAGCGACAATTTTGTGTATGAAGTTTGATTACTTCTTTTTCCATATGAAGTGTTTGTCAGAAAAGCAGTCTTGTTTTATGGTGCCATGGATCACAAAGAGTTAAGAGCTGATGTTAACTTCAGCTGCTTTATGTATATGTTGCTCTGCCCCATGCCCTGCCATAAAAGAAAGATACATGTGATGCTACTTCCAAAGGAAGAAATATTTTTTCCCTTATCTTTCCAAGCATGTAAAAGTAACCCCAGAGATATTTTAAAGAAGATTATGGTATGTCCCACTGCAGACTTCAAACAAAGCTAACAGATGACATGTTATCTATGACTGTGGAGTCGGCTGTAAGTGCTACCCCACATAAGCTTCATGCAAGTGAATCACTTTCATGGACAGGGTAGGTGGTAGACGAACATGCTCAGATCACTGAAGTAATTTACAAGAGGTGTAAGAGGGAGAAGAAACGTCACATCTGGTGTTTTTTCACTATGAAAAACATTAAGAGTTAGAAGGACATCATGGGTAAAGCCCTTCTCTGTATCCTCAGTGTTTCCTGACCAAAGCTGAAGATGATGTAAATTTTTTATTAATAAAGCAGAGAGATAAATCCTGTTAGTTCATTGTCGCTGTGATAAATGACTCACTTTGCAGTTTTCTTAATTTTATTGAATAGAGATAAGCAAACAGTGCTGAGTGTGCGGGGAGTCTCCTCTCCACCAACACGCACACCTCTTAACACATGCTCTCGGTTTATATTGAGTTCCACAAGTCCCT
>JASSUY010006162.1:38736-59934 GCA_032466535.1 Forpus xanthops | reverse complement strand
TGTCCCTGCCCATGGCAGGGGGGTTGGAACTAGATGATCCTAAGGTCCTTTCCAACCCTAACTATTCTATGATTCTATGATAAGTATTTTGCCTGTAACAAGCCATTTTGATTTTTCCATCCTTAATTGCAGTCTTCGTGGACATATGTTCTCAGGCCTTTTATTTTTCAGATTTGAGAGTTGCAAGTAAAGAAAAACATGACCTAGAAACACCATTTGCTTGTTTTATATCTGGCTTCAGCTTTGGCTTTAGTAACCTGAAAATTGTGATTAACTGTTCTTGAGACTGAGTTACGATGGGCTGCAAAGATGTCACCTTCTGCAGCACTGCAGATGCAGAGCACACAGTGAACAGGATGGGGACACAGTGAAAAATGAACTGTTAGATCAGGAGTTTCTGAACTCTGGTCACCAAAGACCTTGTATATTTTTATGGGACTAGTTCCCATGCCTCTTTTGCTTTAAGATTACACTCCCAGCTAAGTGCTTGTGGACTACAGACTCTGGCTCCACTGTTTCCTCTCCTTCTAGTCATGTCACTCTTTGGCTTGCACTGACCTAGTTTCAAAAAGAGAGATGGACTTTGTTCCCTTTCCACATAGTTCTGTAGCCTACTGACTTGCATTGAAACCACTGATTTATTTCTTTTCAGCTGAGAAGGGCATTAAAGTGCTCTCTTATTTCCAGAGCAAAACCCCTGACCTCTAGGCTGTTAATGCAAGCAGTAGAAGGTTCTCCCTGGCGTGTTTGGGGCTTTTTGTGGTTGTTCTCTTGGGCTGAGGTGTAACAAGTTCTCCCAGGGTTTTCTTCAGGCATACAGAGCTTTTTCTTGGACCTCTCCCTCTGAGATTGTCCTGCCTTCCAGATAGTGAGCCTGAGAGTCCTTTCTGCCACCACAAACAAAACTGAGCAGTTCTGGCCTCAAACATAATAAGGCTTTTTTCTGCAGCTTTCCTCTGTTGTCTTCTACTGCACACAAAGGCTGGATGCCTGGTCTGGAGCGACCACTTGATGACAGTGCTTCAGGCAGCATCACAAGACTTACAGACTTTTCTGAAACAGATGGAAACATTCCTTTCCCCTGGAAAGTCTAGGAAGAAGGACACAGAGCTGCATCTTGTCCCTAAAAGGAGAAACCTGAATGTACCTTATGGGAATGGAAAGTAATTGCAGAGGTAGTAGCTCCACCTCTGCGTGGGATTCCTGGCATCAGAAGCTTCCCTGGGTCCTCTGAATGCTGGAGGTGGGGTTCTTATGCCTTTGTGTCCTTGATCTTTGCAGACAAGCAGGAAATTAATTTCAATTGAGAATTTGTGACATTTCTTGTCCTTTCTAGGGCTGTGGCTAAGCATACCAAGATTCACATAGGGAAGGTTTTATCTTATGGTCAGTGGGCAAAAGAGTATATGATGAAATTATCACAGCGTGGAGACTTGCAGGCATATAGCTGTAAAACATTTGCAAGCAAGAGCTAAAGGAGAATTTCAGTGTGGAATAGAAAATTGATTTGGCATTCCCTGTGCCCTCAGGTCTCCCTAGATATGTTCTATACATACTGTCACAGATTCATCCTGCAAGAATAGAAAAGAAAAAATAAGGGGGAACTTATTCAAGTGGGAAGAACATTACCATTGCACTGAAGTAGACCATGAAAATAAAAAAAAAAACAAACCCTTTTCAACTGTTGCTTCTTCAAAGATGCTGCTGTAGAAAACACAGGAATTTGGTAAGTGCCAATATCCCTTGAAGGCCTTTTCCACCAGCTTCAAAGTTAAGAAGTAAAGACTCATTGCGAGCTGACATTTGTCATGAGCAGATTGGATTTATCATGAACAAAAGCTGTCCAGCATGGCCACACACTGAGCTGCAAGATCCTTTGCAATCAGCCAGGAAAGACGGGCAGTCCTGGCAGGTCACTGAAGCTGATTTCTGGTAAGTGTTCAGCCCCTCACCCCCTGCTCCCCACGTGAGGTGCAGGCCATGACACCATACCTGCCACTGGAAGACACAGCCCCCTCTCTCTGTCCACCTTTGTAATTTCCCTAATGGTCACATTTAACATAAAAAGGTTCTTCATCAGAAGTTAGACACGTCCTCAAAACACCAAACTTCTCATTTGTAAAACCAATAATTAAATACCAGTGCAGTTTATCTTTAAAAAAAAAACAAACAACCAACCACAAATACAAAAACCAAAACAAAAAACCCCAAACAAACAAGGGCTTACACAAAACAGCAGCTAAATGGAACTTAGCTACTATGTGGTCCTTACACAGGGGCCTGTACTGCAACACACTTTGCTCCTGGTGCAATGCACAGTTACAGGCTCTACACAGCACTGAACAAAATGTGTTGGACAGCTTTTGCCAGTGGGAGTATGCTTCGCATGCTTAGAAACAGAAAGAAATATTTCCCTTTCCTAGCTACTGTAATAGATTTTCCTGACATAGGGAGCAAAGAGAAAATAAGCTCTGCAAATGTAATGAGCAAATACTAACCACTTCCTTTTTGAACTCCCATTGCTATTTTTCCCAAGTACTGCTTTCCTTGTGACTGCTTACGGTGGCATACAACATGCTTATCTTAATCAGAAGGGAAATATCAGACAAGAGACTTCCCACCACAGGGTTCACATCTACACCAACACTGCTTTACATTTATTCTGTGGTGGAACACAGTGAGATCTGACACCACAAGAGATGAGGTCCTGGCAATGTACAGTCCCTTCTTACTGGGCAGTTTGCTCTGTTACCTGACACACCACATGTTGGTGATCAACATGTCAGAAGATCCATCCAGTTTTGCAAGAGAGATACAGCAGAGGTGGAATTTTGTGGCTTAGCTGCAGTAGTCTATAAAAGGGGAGTTTCATGCGCATGGGATTCAACTGGACAGGTCTGTGACAACAGGACAAGGGCATAGCACTGCTTGGCAGTTACCTTGGGAAGAAAATTTGTGTCTGTATGTGCTCCTGTGGGAAACACAAAATATGAAGGAACAGGTCTCTGTCACAAGAACGATGTCTTCCAATTTACATCTCCACCAAGGACAGCAGTGTTCAGTTTTGCACAAGCACATTCCAAACAGGCTGTGGCACTAAGGAATCGTCAGTGCACCAGAACATCTTGGAAGCCCCTGTTCTACCAAGAGCTCTGCTGCCTGTGGGAAGAAAAGCAAACCTGAATCTGCAAGAAGGCAAACATACAAACGCTCAGCAAGCCTTGAGAGCATGTGTAGTGGCTGAACATGCAGGACAGAGACAGCAAGTCTGGCATATTCTGGGCATGTTGGACTCACATGAGTCCAGACTGACAGGGTCTGTACAGTGGCTATTTGCCCATGATTTCCTTTTCTCTGGTGTGATCCCCTAGTGGTGCTTGTAGCCAAACCTGCAGTGTAGGCTCTACTAATAGTATTTCTGGACATGATGAGCATTGTGTTTATTTCCTGATGATCAGCCCCCATCCTTACTGATGGGAAGCTGTAGGTTGTGTTCTTGCAGCCATTCTCACAGTCACTGCTATGTGGCTTCCCACATCAGGGGTGGAACTGGGAGATGCTGCTGGTTTGTTGGACCAGCCCTGCTGACAGGTTGTTTTCTCTCCTATCCACCCAAACCACTGCATTGCATCCCCTAACTTGCTCATAACAGTCATGGGTGACACACAGCTTCTTGAGGAAGCCAGAGAATGCGTCGCTGAGAATAATGCTGTTAGCCAAGTTGTTCCTTTTATTTGTTTAGTGGGAGAAAAACCAAATTTATTTATGGATGGCACAAGAAAAGACAAACAGGTAGAAAAAATCTTAAATGCAAAAAAATGATGGACCCATGGAAAAAGAGAGTCCTGTGAGCAATACACACAAGTCAGGCTGCCTGCAGATTTAAAACCTGATTTGAATCCTGCTGACTGACTGTCATCAATGAACTGGAGGGATGAAGCAGCAAGTGGCCACAGCAAGGACCAGACTGTGGAAGGACTTTAGGTGTCTGCACATGCAGGTGGGCATCCATCAGTAAAAGCTCCCATGAAGTGGGGACCAATTTTGCAGAGCTGCCATGAGTGATCCTAAAGGCATATGCAGTCCTACAGGAACTGTGTTGTAAAAGATGAACATTTAAAATTTACTTGCTCTGATCCCTGAGCAGCAAGGAAAGTGCCAAATCCGAGGGCTAGAGGAATCCCAGACAGAGAAAGGAATCTGCAGAGGAAGCGCTGCTGCTTTGCCAGGCAGGAGCAGTTTTCACAGATTGCCACTCTACCATTGTATTTGCCTCAAAGTCACCATGTGCTTATTATAAACATTGCTAAGTGAAACGTGTAATTCAGGAGCACAGAATTTCATCTGCTTTCAGCAGGAATTTGTAGCATGGGAGGTTTCTGAATTCCTCCCTGGGTTCATTTGCAGGTTTTACCAGTCAATCGATATTTCTGTCACAAGAATATTTCCGTCACTTCCAAACAGGTGATCCCTGGCAAGTTTCATCTTTAAGCCATCTTCTGTGTGTTTTAACATGACAAAAAAGCAGTAATTTTACAGTGCTGAGTATGAATGAGTTAAGCACACAGTTATGGATGTACAAAAAAAATGTTGTATTTTATTGCCCCCAAAGTCTGGATCTTTCTTTCTTTTCCCTCTGTGTGTGGCTAACTGCATGAGTTTTTTTGACAGCTATGTGAGTTGAATCACTCTTTGGAGGTGCTAGATCTATCCATCGACTCTAGAGGGAAGCAAAGACAACCTGGCTTCTAAGTTAGCCTTCTCACTTACATGCCTGGAAAAAAAGGCCAGACGAATACAGGCCATACTGCAAGCTGTATGCATCAATCACCACTTCTGTTTAGAGAACCCAGCAATTCTGCCCTCACTGAAGTGTCCTGAACCAAATGCATCTCAGTATACGGAGAGGTGAAAACTGCAAAAATGTTTAAGACATCCTGAACATAAGCTCAAGCACAGGTTGCTGTGAAATGTTATACATGCTTATTCATATGCGTGTTCAATGTGTAAAAAAAGACTGGTCGCACTCTATTTTTCATGCTCTCTAGCATTTTCAGAGGGTAAGATCTGCCTCAGTTGTTTGAAATGGGAAATCTTAAAAAAAGAGAAAAAAATAATAAATAAAAAAAAGGTGCAAAAGAGGAACGACCTGCAGCTTGTGACAATCCGGTCTCTGAGGGCCTCATCGTTTGGAAGCAAGCTGGGGACCACTGTGAGTAGCAGCGGGCGGCAGCGCTGAGCCTCGGCCGCGGGAGCCCTGGTGTGAGGCAGTGAGGAAGGGCGTCGGGAGCATCAGGAGCATCGGGAGATCGGGAGCATCGTGCCACCTCCTGGCGGGAAGCTGCTGCGGCTTCCCTGGAGAAGGGAGTCCAGAGAGATGATGGGGCTCTAGGGACAAGTGCTGATGTTAGCTCTTATGTCACACCGTGGATGCTTGTTTTTTCCTCTACAAATTGTGTTGGATGCTGAGACTTCCCTTTCGGTGTACATAACTGCTTAAACAAATGTACTGGTTTTCAAAATTAAATGCTGGAGGCAGCAGGGACATACTGGAAGTGACAAAAGATATTGTTTAATCTCCTTGCTTGACAGCTGATAAACTGGGGATCAGATTTCACCTTTTCTTAGTGCAACCGAAACGATGGGGATGAAGAAACTCCTAAAAACAACAGAACAGCTACAGTTTCTGCTTTCTCTCAAGCAAATGTAGCCCTTTGGGAAAGTGCAAGAAATACCATCTGTGTTTCCAAAACTCTGAAGTTAATTTGTTGCAGACATTGCTGTATTTACTGTAAATGGACATATTTTGTGTTGCAAACCAACATGTTGTAATGATGAAAAATAACCTGAATGCTCCCATCTAATTAACTCCAAAGGGGTTTCTACCTGGAAAAGCTCTGTTTAAAAGACCAGTTTGGTTTGCATCACACATCAAACCTGTGTTTGTTGAGGTTTTTTTTAAGTTACATGCATACACATTTTGACAGCTGTTCACAGGGGAAGCTGAGAGGGGAAACTGTGAAGAAGTTGTGACTTTTGTGACAGATTATCTTCTTCTGGCTATCAGACAAGAAGTGTATTTTATTAATAGCTACCGCCGTGATGAGAGGTTTCTTCAGAATGGGTAACTCTACAGGCTTCCTTGACAATCTGCTCTTTTCATTGTACCTGCCGTTCCTTCCAGTTCCTGTTAAAGGCAAAGTAGAATTTAGAAAATAAACTTTTTCATCAGAGTGTTCAACAGGAATTTAAAAAGATTTCAGAACATAACTCTAGGATAATGAGAATTTGCTTTAATACAGTGTATCTGACAGGAACCCAGGGCAACACAGTACTTTACTTCAGCTGACAGCAGCCAAGCATCTTTGTTTTAAATTATAGTTGGAATGGAGCCATGAAATACAGATGAAAACCTGGATCTGAATTTCCTCAAAGTTCAGTGTGCACTTTGGGTCCATGACAAAGGTAAGTTTGGAACTAGATTCTAATTAAAACTTTTTTGACGTGTAGAGGGTCCCTAGTCAAGCGTTTAGCCTGTGAAATGTAAAAAGGGAGGCAGCACATGGGAGGCTGAGACACCGCAATGCCATGGGTTTGTATTTGACTGCAAAGATTTAGTATGTCTGTTTTTTCTCATAATGCTTGGTCTTCGGACAACGGAGAGGTCATCCAGATATCAGCTGCTCCTGCGGCAGCAAAAATCCCCTTGAAGATGTTACCTCATTTTTCTCCCAGATCCAGACAACTGGGTTATGGGAATGCAGAAAATGTGGAGTTATTTAGGCAAGCAATGATGCAAACACAAAGCAGCGAGCCCCGGAAGGCAGTGCTGTGGCAGAGAGGATGACAAAGCCAGGCACTGTCACTGCTGAGACGAGTTTAGTACACAAAAATGTTTCTGGAATGCACATGGGATTCCTCATCCCTGGATCATTGTTTGGGACCATGGATCAATACCACTGCAGCAAAGATTCCCAATGAGCTGAAACAAAGCCACACATGGATTCGCAGGAGTGTTGCCATTCAAGAGCACGCACTTCCCAGTTAAATGAAGGTCAGTCATAAATTACATCTCTGATTCCCTCAGGATTTCTCTCTCTTGCTCGGTTTTGGCAGTTTAAGACCCCTTTGATATTCGAGCAAGGCCTTTCTCTTTGCACATCTGATCTTGATTACGGTTTATGGCGATGGTAATTCTTTACCTCCCCAAGGCAGCAACTTTTAGAAGAGAGAGAGAAAGCAAGTATAATATGGTTGTTTAGGAGAGAGGTACACTGCACACTGTTTTAAACATTTCTCCATTTTAAAGCTGAATCGCTTCCCCATGAATCACCCTTGCACACAGCAGCACTAACACTGAGCAATTCCTATGGGAATGTCCCATGTCCATCACTGAGACCACTCTGGAAGCAAAGAAAAGCAGGCTGTATATTTGAATATTGAAACACTGAGTTATGAAGGATAAATCTGTGGTTTGGATAGGTTTTTAGATGCTTTCCGTTTCCAGGTGAACATGGGGAAATCGGGTACCAATAAGCACCAAATTTTTTCTTCTGGCAGCAAAGTACAGCAGCCAGGGCTCAGGGGTTGCCCTCCCCACCTCCCTCCCATCTTAGAAAATGAAGGGGATGCTCTTGCTCAGTTTCTGGAATGCAACTTTGTAAAAGGAGGGTAGATTTCCACATGGATCAACTTTGTGCCAGTCAGAATTCCTAATCTGCTAAGACAAAAATACGCTGAAGCTTTGCATGAGGGAATGGGGTGGGTGAAACTGAATCCTGCACTGCTTTTCTGTGTATACAAAAGACGGAGGCAAATGTTCTTCCAGATGAGAGTATGCTGAGAGCATTTGAGACAATGTAAAGGTGGTAGAAAACGTTGGATGATGATTTGCTTTTTCCTGTGGGTGGTATGAGGGATTTTGTTACAGGCCATTTTCATGTCCTTTTGTAATATGTAACTTCATTGCTGCATTGCTTTCACTTCACTGGCTTTGTTGCACCACAAGCTCCTTCTGTTCACCCAGGCTCTTGATAAAGTTTGCAATGTGGAAGGCTACTAAATGTGAATGCTTGAAACTAATCTGCTCCCAAACAAAAAATACTCTTATAGATTTGGGGAGTGATGTACAGAAAGATTTAATTACATTCAAGGCACTGCAAATGCCATCCTGTTTGCAAAGACCAGCAATAGGTACAGTGTGTTTCATAAAGGCGACCACAAACATTGCACTGGAAAGTGCAGGCAGCTGCAACTTGTAGAAGTTTAGAGTTTGATTCTGGTGCCTGGCAGAAACACAACTAGCAGAATTGACAGTGATCTTTCTTTTGCTTTCTTTGTTTTAAAAGCTTAAATGTGATTTTCAGTACGCCTACATGCATTTTACATGGGCCTTAACAGAACTCCCCAAGTACACACTAGGTTCTGCCATGAAGATACCAAGGAAATTAGGTGAACGAAGAATACTCATAACATTTTCCCTGGAAGAAAAAAGTTTCCTCACTCCTCATACATAAGCCTTTCCTAAAAGTAATGCAGAACTTCCACAGTGCAGGAGAGGAACAAAGCTGTACCAGATTTCACTATTCCAGTGACACAGCAAACTTGGTCAAGGAGCATTTTGTAAGCCAAAATTTCCACTTAGCTACTAGTAAGGAAGGGTCCAACAGGAGATTTTCCCCTTTCCTTTATTACTTGAATCAAAGTTTGAGCATTAACTTAGAATGTACAACTTTTGAAGTACACCACATGAAGGGAAAAAGTGTTTATTGCATATGTCTGTGCATTTTCACTGCAGTGCAAAGGTTGAAGAGTTAGCTGGGGGCCCTCCAGCCTGCCCTCGTAGCTGGGAGTGAAGAGTATGAGCCAGTGAGGAGGCCTAGCACTGGGCTGCCAGCAGTGGGTGGGTGCCCAGCCTTGAGTGGCAAACACTGCACAAGGAGAGCTCCCCTCACTGTGTCCTTCTCTCATAAATCCATCTCAGTATTCTAACGAGGAGAGCTGCATCCCTCTGCTGCACGCCTTGCTGCTTTACAGAAAGGGGAAGCAAATAAAAAGGAACAATGCTGGCTGCTGCTGCAGGACAGACACAAGGAGGGAGAACAATAGCCCTGACTCTCCTCCCCACCACCACCCTGTTAGGAGGGAAGCAGCAGGATAGCTTTGTGCACGCCCCTGGAGTTACTCCAGATCAAAACTAAAATCAGACGCTGGGCTCGTCAGCATCTGCTGAAGGAAAAAGCAAGTAAAATAGAGGGCAGAACCATGTTGTTTTCAAGGCTCTAAGAGCGTTGCTATGGAAAGAAAAGGATGGGATATAAGGCTTTGCAATCTCTGAGTAAATAACAGACTATAAACACTGACCTGAGCTCTAACAGCGGGATTCAAGCTTTATTATTTGTGCCATTGCATTTTTTAGAGTAAAAAACCAGATTTTAGTTTTTAAGTTGAAACTACAAATTTGTCTCTTAAAGGACATATTTTGGTTCCTTTTCTTGATCTGTATTAAAGTCTTCTTGTAAGCATGAAGACTAGAAACTTGTTTTTCCGTTATGAAATCTTAGATTCTTACTACATGAATTGGGGCTGGCTGAAGCTCTAAGGAAACCACAAACTACCATGAGATTATAAAAAATTATGAAATTAGGTGCAGCCTTACTCATTGTTTTTGTCATGTTCCCTCTTATTGTCCCCCCTGTGATGACTGAAACAAATCACTCAGGTCTAGATTGCATATTATGATACAGAGCCTCCTTTATATTGTTTGGGCCAAACTAAAAGCACTTGTAGAGAATAACTGTGCAATGGCATAAAAATTCATCTTCATTTGCTGAGGATTTAATTCTTTCTATGGCAATAAATTATTATTCATGGTAGATATTTTTTTAATAAAAAAATTTTGAAAACTTGGACAATTTGTCAGTTCTTATGATTCTCTCAGGAAAACTCCTCTGGGATGTTCTCAGCAGTTGACCCTCTCTTTTTCAGTGTCAGTTTTACTTAAATCATCTCCCTCCTGCCCTTTATACAGTGTACTTACTTCTATCATTAGCACCAGTTTGATAAATTATTCCATTTCTAAATCTCATCTTCAGTCTTCAGCTAGATGATATTTTTGGCCTTTCAGACTCCAAGGAAAGATCTGTTAAGTATTAGAAAATCATTTCCATGAGCTAAGTATATTGTGATGTTAGGAGGTCCCTTAGACCCTCTTTCAGCCCTGAAATTCCTCTAACATTCCCAATTCTGGGAAGCATCATGCCAGGCTGGTATTTCTTCAGGCAGAAGAGAGGCCATGTAGCAGATATGCTCTCTCGCAGGAGTCAGCACCCTTCATTTCCCCTGCCATCCCACAGGGCTTCCAGCTTCTGCTGGCCTGAAAGGTCCAGAGCTTAGTCTCTAAACCATACTTTGCTTCATGACACTAGCAGAGCATGTTTGGGCTGGTCTTCCAGGAGCATCCTGACACATGAGTAAGACATGCTAACTGGAGAAAGCTGGGTATAGTGAAAGATGAATTTAATTATTTGTGTAAAGAAAACAAGTTGTGTGCTACAGCACCTACAACCATGGATTACAAGAACGCCTTTCTTAAAGCCATAACTGCCTCTCATTTGGCTGAAGTATAACACGGGGTGAAATTTTCTACAGGACTTCAATCACAACCAGCATCTTAACATTCAAAAAGACATATCATGCCAAGTACAAAGTGTGACTGTTACGCCATAGAAAAGATCTAGAATTGTTCATATTTGCATCTTTGGGCCTTTCATGTTTACTAGCTTTTGTATTTCAACCTTTTCTTTACAAGAAAGAGAAATATAAACTAAAAGGGGGAGACAAACAAAGAAAATACCTTGATTTCAGTAACCAGGCCTCTGAAAAATGTACCGAGAATCTTGAATTTTAAAGTCCAGAGCATTAGCAAGTGGAGAACAAGACCCTCTAACTTTCAGTAAGCCTTATGGTATAAAATCCTCTTGGGCACTTACTAAATTCTTAGAATTATCTCAAAACTCATTGCAAAATTTTAAGATCATTTTTGTTACCTTCTTTGCCACCATACAGGACACAGCACTAGCTTGAAAACTTACAGATGTCGAAATTCAACACTTCAAATTCCAGTTACATTGCACAGCTACTTTGGTTGGCTTTTAGGAGGTTTGTTCATGCTAATGAGATTATTTTAGCTACAAATTGAGTCATAATTTTACAATTTAACAGAATCTCAATGTAGCAGAGGTAGCATTAAATAGGTCGGAAAGCATATGCATCCCCCATATATTGCAGAACAGAAAAGAGACTCCTAAGTCCTTCTGACTGCCTCATTGCTAGCCTGCTTGGGGTGTTTCTGTATGGCATGCATTGCCTGCATTTATTTAATCACCAGCACCCACATGGCCCCTTGTCCCATGGTACTTGCAAAACAAACTGGCTCACTGTTGTGCTGGGAGTGACTGGCTTGGGAAATGGGAGGCTGTGGTGTGCCCTGAACATCTAAGCTTTGTACAGGTGCTGCACTTCAAATCTCACCTGGATGAGATTATCCAGGAAATGTACTGGTAGCCAAAAAAACTATTTTTGATACATCTTTAAAACATTTGTCTATCCTTTCCCACCAAACATTCAAACTCAGAAGTTAGTTGTAACAAAAATGTTCATGCAAGGTGACATGGAAAGTTTTAAGCTCACAAAAGTCAAATTACACCTTGTTTCATTTGGTCACTGCCAACTTCACCAGCACCTAGCTATAAAATACATATTAATGTAACCTAAGTCAAAAGGCTCATCTTCATGTCTGAGAACCAAGCTTCACTCTAGCTACATCAGTGTAATAATACATGGAATAGTAAGGCAGTGAAAAGGACTTTTAACAAACAGTTACAGACAAATTTCAATATGTACTACCTTATTAAGGTCATATAAAAGAAAAAAAAAAAAAAACAAAAAACAAAACAAAACCAAAAAAAAAACCAGAAACCCACACAAATCCAACAAATTGGACAGCCCTAAGAATATAAAATAAAAAAACCTATGTTTTAGGCAGGACATGCAACCAAGAAACTGCACACAGGAGTGTAACTACTGGAAGAATAATTGGTTCACAATGATAAGCAAACTCCGCATTTCATTGTTTCACCTTCCCCTTCAATAGAATTGGCTCTCCTTGGAGCAAATTATCCCAATTATTCATACCTTCAAAAAGAAAGAAAATTCTTCCTCTGCTCTGTCCAGTAACGATGTAGGAGGGAGTGTATTAAAAAAAACACAAAACAAAACAAACACTGGCAACTCTGCTCAATTCAGACCAAGGGCAGCAATTCTGTCCCTTAATGCTTTTCCTCCCCTTTGAGGTAGGCCAGTACCAGACACTGCTCTGGCCCAGGTTCCTTCATTATCAGAAGCCTGCCCTTTCTTCAGCATCTTTGTCAGAGATGAAACCATGTGTGCTAATAAAAGAAAACAGTTTGTCTGGTCTGGAGGAGCCAGGTAGTTACCAAGACTTTGCTGTCAGCAAATAAAACCAGAAACCTTTATGCAAACCAGCAGGACTTCAGTCAGGGTGAAAATAACTGAGCTGCTGTCCTCTTTCAAAAACTACATTTGCATTCAGTAACCACAGACAACAAGAAAACCAATTGTTGCTAAAAACATTATAGAAGTCTGTGCAGACACTGTTGGTACCCAGAGATTTCACAGCATGCAGGCTTTTAATTGCCTCTCCTTTCTCTCTGCAGATGAAGGCATCTGGAATATTTCTCTCCTAGCACACCTTACTGTGGAATATATTGGTTTGTAAAATAGAGCAGGATTACAAACAAAATCGCTGATACATACAACCTCTTGACAGAACTTTTACAAGTAGCCTTATTGTGAGCATACTCCACTCTATCTCAGGACATGCTTATTACTGTGCAATACAGATTGCATTCAGAGCTTTCAAGAACTACATAGCTGACCTCTAACAGCTTCACCAATGAAATCATTGATCTGCAAACTCCAGCATTATATTCCTTGTTCTTCTTGAGTTATAGTCTGTTATCAGAGTGCAGTTATTTCTGGAAGAAACTCATGTCACTCTGCACACAGCCTTAATACTAATTAAATTAGAACATCCCATATAGATATTCTTTATTTGCAGAAGAATATAACAAAGTCAGCATTTGCTAAGACAAGGCCATTCTCATTGCCAAACACTCCTGTTCTTTAATCTCTGCAGTGTATCAGGAACATCACATTCCATCCATCACTTCAAACTACAAGAAGTTCAGAGTGGAATTTTCATAGGATGAAATCCCTCTCAGATCAGGTGTCTTTTTTTTCCTCTACCATATAATCTTCTTACCCCATCCAACCATAACTTTTCTGGCACTATCAAACTGAATGAAATCTGTTTACCTTTGCAAGCATTTTTTCTAAGTGTGCCAGAACAGGTCTGGACAATATGAAGATACTGAAAAGATCTCTCACCCACCACATGGAAGAGCAGCAGCTTGGGGTAACTAACAACACTGTGAGCAATGGCCTAAGAAACAGGGGCAACAAAAGCTGGTAGCAGGAAGAGTAGGACAGGGGTACAAGTGGAGTTTTACACTGTAGCAAGACTGGGGGCTACTAAAAGCAGAGGGTGCACAGCCTAATGGAAGTTGTTAATGACCAGCCTACTTAAATTGTCCATGGTGACATGGTTTAATGTGTGGTGTCCCTGCCTGTAGCAGGGGGTTGGAGCTAGATGATCTTAAGGTCCTTTCCAAACCTAACTATTCTATGATTCTATATGCCATTAAAGATAGAGTTCAGATCCTCCACTGTATTAAAACACCAAGGAGTCTTGATGCCTAGAAAACCCTTAAAAGGTGTTAGTATAAATACCTGTTGGTCTTACATAGACTAGCATAAAATAAAGTCTGTTGAAATGTTGAAAGTGTTTATATGCTTTACAGACCAGAGAGCAGGTCGTTAAAGACAAGCTATCTGAACAAGTTTAGGCTTGTGAAAGGTAATTAGCAGCTATCATTGAAAGTTCTTTCTGTTACTCAGATCCATCTCCCACAGTTCCCAAACATCTGTGAGTAGGGGGCTTGGAGAGTTCAGGTCTGGGAAGTGACAGTAGCTGCTCTGGAACTAGAATGCATTGTCATGAGAGGTATCCATGGAGAACTGAAAAACATTTTTAAACATTATCATGATGAAGAATACGATGTGAAGTGAGTAAGAGCAAAAAAAGTATGCAACTAATTAAGTACATGTATCTCTTCCCCCAACACACAGGTCAACGAAGCATAATCCAGTTGGTCTATGTCAAACACCAAACAGGACATGAATTCCTGGAAGCAGTCCAAGTCACAGCATTCAGTTGAGACTGAAAAAGCAAAGCCTCCATTTTTAGATCTGTCCCTGATTTGAGGCAGTTTACTACCAAGTATCACTGTTTATCAAGGGAGATGGAGATATTAACATTTGCTGTAAGATACATGGTGATTTGTTGATTGGAAGCACTTGTTTATATATCCTACATATATATACTCAGCATTTTAAAAATAAAATCAGCAATGGCATAAGCCCAAACCTTGTTTTGGTTAAATTGCTGCTGTACAGATTTCTTTCTGACATTCTCAAAGAAACCCCATATATTCACGTGTACAACATGACTGTGTATGGCGGAGTGCCATGGGAGGCCTCAATGAAATACTTCGTTAAAAAACAAAAATCGGAAAGTACATTCCAAATGGAACAAGCGACACTTGTTGCAAACCATTTAAACTACTAAGGGGTACCACAAGACTTGCAACTTGACTGAAGTATTAGACAGCATCTAAGCAGGAACTTTGTGTACTACACAGTGAATACTTAGGGGCTTAACGGCTTCTGTGGAACTTAGGCATCTCTATTTTTCCCCTTGGCCATGTTTCTGAAGTTGAACAATGTGAATCTAAAGCAAAACCACCTCAGGCTTCAGAGAAAAGCCCTAAAAGGAACAGGATTTTAAATAAATACTCCTTCTCGTGGAGTCATATCTAACACTGCAAGCCACTAAAAGACAGAACCTTGAGTTTCAAGAACAGGTTACACTTTTCTAGCAAGTCCAGTGATTCCTGAGTGCACAAAATTTCACAAGTGTGTCCACACGGTTCACTGCTTTTTGGCCAAGCAAATTAACCGTTGCTGAGCCCAGCATTGCAACAGCTACACTGTTTCTGCGTGTACCTGAGCTCCTGTACTTTATCCTGGTTCCAGTCAGGTTATCATATTCCTCATGACTGACGACATGGACTGTGTTTTCTTTTTTTCAGCTTGCTTCAGTGCAACAGTAAACTATGACCATTATAACCCTTGGTTTCAATCTCACATCACTACCATGAGCCAAGCTAACAAAGATGCTCCTCTCTCACCACAGATGGGTGGTCTCTACTAGAGCAGCAGCTCCTCTTTTGCCCCACACCCCAAAGGGATGAAGTACCCATTATCTTCTTGCTGACAGCAGTTGCTGAAGAAAGACCTTAGGTTCATGAAGCAAATAAAGCAATCAAATACACTTGTGCTGCTTGCTGTCCATCAGTAAATCTCTAGCAGGATTTCTGTTACTGAATGAACAACTGCATTAGCATATGAAGAATTACTGCTAGTATTTGTTTCCAAACACCTGACAGAATACGATTCAGCCCTGGATACTAACTATATTGAAAAAATTTATCACAGGAGACTGTCATGCTTATTTTCAACTCAAAGTGTTCTTATTGTACAAGGAAAAAGAGGCTTTAAAAAAATTAAAGCTTGAGAATATAAAAAGAATTTTGTCCCAAATTAAGACAAGCCCAATCAGAATGGGTCTCTAAGCTGAACTGACTTGTTAATAACCCTAGAACAACAGAAAGAGAATACTACAAGTAACAATTTCATATGATTCTGAGTACAAACAGGGAGATTTGAAAACATTTAGCTTTTTTTACTACACTCAACTACATCAACTATATGAAGTGGCTTGAAAAAAAAAGAAAAAAAGGCAAGTTACAGATCTGTAATGGACTATGATGGAAATAATTTTTTTTAAAGTGCTCTCAAGAAACCACATAAATGGAGAAAAACCTCAAGAGCTCTCACTGGGGCATGAGAATACATGCATATGAAGCTCAAAAAATAACACCTATGAAGACTGAACTTTAAAATGCTCCATGACCAGTACGTTCAATATTGTACTTTTAAAAATGTTTATAATTGAAGTGTTGAAAACTCTTCAGGCTCTTACTTTGTTTTATAGTCTCTTCCTAACACTTCTGTCACCTTCAATTAGGCTGGCAACTGCAGGAACCTGTCTGTCTGCCTCTAGAGATAATAAATGAGAAAATTCAGCACTGCTATAAATCCCTCAGAGCCAAGTACACATATTCTATAAAACACAAGTGGTGATAAAAGAGAAGTCAACCCACGTAACTTCACATGCCTTGAAGTAAACTGCAAGCAAAACCTAAACTCCCATCACAGGAAGTAGAATCATGATCAGTCCTACCTCCAGAGTGCAGTATGACTTTCTCAAATGCCTTTTCCTGAACATGATCTTTGTCTATATGTGCCTACTTTCCTCCAATACAGATGAATTCTATTCCCAGAATAGTATTTTCCCATTTACGATGTTCAAATGAAGCATACTCAAATATATTACCAGCTTTGAATGATGTTACAAGCAACAGGCTTGCTACAATAAAAAACCAAAGATTTGAAGATGTTGTTTTTAATGCCACTGCTAGTTTGTACTAAAACTTAGTAACTTACTGTAGTGGTTACTGCAGCATATTGATAGTCAGGTCATGCACAAATAGGTAAAATAATAGAATTCAGATTGTTCTTTGCCACCAGATCTTGCAAATCTACTTTTCAAAAGACTTTTTACTAGCCCCACTTCTTCTAACATCATGTTACTAAAAATCAGACTACAACACTGAACTACTTTCATACAAACCTTTTAGGACAAAGCTATGAGTGACCAAATAATATACAGCTCTCTTTTCTGCACATCTGAAGCTCTCCATCATGTTTTATTAATAGCCAACATGCAAGTAAGTTGTGACCTGTACACATATAGTTTTTGCAGCTAGATATTGAGTGAAACTTCATCTGAAAACCAACTGCGGAAGACAACAATCAAGGACCCCTCTGGGGCAACTGAAATCAAAGATACTTATAAAACAGTTAAGGGACAAATAACAAAAAACCCTCAAATTATTCCTGATTCAAAGAATATTAGAACAGTCACTGGAGTAGCAGATACTTTGCCAGATGCACTCCCTATGTCCCCCACTACACAACAGACAATGACAAAACTATTACACTGACCCTAAAGCTAATCTGCCCTTTCTCCAGAGAAAAAAGATACAAGTATCTATATTAAAAACACATACATTCATCAAAAACAAAGCTAAATGCACACTGATTTTAGGAAAACTTATCTATCCATCCGTTAAAAAAAAAAAAAAAAACAACCAACATACACAAATAGATCAATATTAAAGCATCTATTGATACTTCTCCATTCACTATTGAAAAGGAAAAAAAAAAAAAGGTGGGGGGAGGAAAAAACCTAGATGAACTCTTTTATTTACTTTTTGCATAAAACCCCAAAATGCCCAGGATCTACTCAAAGGTAATTTCAGCAATTGCCACAGGCTACATCCCAAAGTTAAGGATGATTTCACCAACTGCCGCAAACTACACCTACTAACTCCAATTTCTCTTAACAAGCAAAATCATTTAAAGAGTAATAGATACTGCTCTTCTGTGCAGGACTCTAAACAATGAATTAACTGTAGACATTGGATCCTCTTGCTAAGAATCCTCTGAATGTTCTTGTTGCAGAATTAAGAGCACCTTGTTCCAATTTAGCTTAATCCACTTAATCCATTTGGAGTGAGACGCAGTGATACCACAAGAGCTAGGCTGAATTGATACACAATTCTGAAACTGCAATCCAACACCCAGTCACATCTGGGTTTAGATTATAGCTTGCTTCATTGTTTGAATGGAATTTGTCTATTTGAAGATGACTGGTCTTCTAGCCTGAAGGCTTCCTAGCCCAAGGAAACACACCTTTCGCATTCGCCAACAAATTGTTATCTTTCTGCCTAAAACCTCCAAGGCTTCTCATAAAATCTCACATGGGAGTGCATCTAAGACACTGATGGGATTTAGGATTCTTTTTAAATCCCAGGTCATTCACCAGTTACTTTTCACAGGAGATCTACCAGGATAAGAAACACCAGTAACGTGTTCTGCATAAACACTTACCCAACAAACAGGAGGCTCAGATTCCATATCCTCTGGCTGGAACCAGCCACAGCACATCTGAGCATGCCAGTTTGTGTGGCCAGGAAGAAGTAAAAGGCAGACAGAAGAAGCTAAATGTAGGTTGCCTCCATAGCTTACTTGTCAATGGATGCAAAGCAGGGGGAAAAGTCCAGACTTTAGGTGAACCTCAGGTTATTTCTAAAACTTCATCTATTTGGTAGCAGGAACCATAGCTCACACCCCCTAATGCTCCAGTCTTCCCAAACCAGGATGCCACATCCATATGTTCTCTTTAGTCTCCACCAAAGAAATTAGAGACGACCTTAGTCCACCCACCTCCATTCCTGTTAAGGTGATTAGCAGAAACTGCCTGCTGGGAGGTACCCGAACTGAACTGAAGCCTAACTACCTCTGCAGAGACAGTTACAGATTGTGAGCGATCTGTACATGGGATTTCACTTTGTGGTTTGTATAATCACCTCTATACAGAAAATTAATTTAATATACCACCCACAAAGTTTCTTTGGTAACCACTGAACTGTATCGTACATAACAAAACTTAAGTTTATTTGGCAGGAGTCAACACTCAAATGTTTTGAAAACACTGTTTATCACCAGAGTTGTACATGCTAAGCACATACATATTAACAAGTGCTGCTACAGAAGCTGGTAATAATCATCTCTCCTCCAGTTGTGTGCTGTTATTTGGAAACATGGCGGAGACACCACTACAGAAATTCAGGAAATCAGCCCAGTGCTCTAGATGCATTTCACTAAACTTTGAATGAAGCACAGGTCAGCGTTTCAAGAACTGTCACCTCACATAGCAGGTAAGCTAAAAGACACCACAGCACTTTAGATTAGGTACTACAGTTAGGTAACCTGAACTTCTGTCATTAAGGCTTCTAGAGTTCAAGCACTCAAGTACATTTCCTGATCCAACATAGAATGCCATATAAAATCAATATAAAAAAAATAAATCAGGAATAGGTACAATGCTTTAAATTTATCATATCACTTATTTCCTGCAAACATTCCCTTGCAGGCTAGCGCTAAGGAGCTGCTGTAATCTGCAAATTATAATTTCTGTTCTGTATTAAATTAGTTTGCATGTCTTTTATTCTAAACAAACTGAAGCTGTTTAAGACACAGTAAGCTCATTTGGGTTAATACAAAATCTAATGGTAAGAGCTATTTTTGAGTAACAACTCTGCAGGTGCACTTACTGCACAATGACTGCCACACCTGGGAGCTCTACAAATACGCAAACCCAGACACATGATACTATTGCTTGCAAATCTCAATTTAAACAGAAATTTTACAAATTGGCATCACTAAATGGAATTCTAACAGCATTCCAACTTCTTATTTGAAAGTTGGGAGGCTCTGGAGTGTGTGAGGCCAACAGTTATATTTTTTCCCTTCGTTTTGTAACATAAAAACAAAACAAAACAAAAAAAAAAAAAAAAAACCCGCAAAAAAAACCACACACACAAACAGCCCGTCTTCAGTATTTCAGTTTTGACACTGTAATAGCTACTCTTAGATATAATAATGGTCACAAAGTAGATTTCCTTAAAAACTTAAAAGGCTTCTCTTAAAGCTCTATTTTTAACAGCCTAAGTCAACAAGAAGAGGCCTTATTCGTAATCTACAAATATTCTAAGGCAAACAGACCTGTAATTATTGTCTGAAATTAATAAGACATTAACTGTGCTGTTCTGCATAAATGAAAGAAAAAAAAAGTATAAAAACTTTTTTCATAAAGTCCTTGCTCTTTAGTTAATGCCTTTTCCTGAGTCTTCCTTTGGGGATGTAAATTAGTTACTACTACCAGGCTAAGGAATAAGAGTATGTCAAGAAACATCCAGTCCAATAAATCACTTCTTTGCTATTAAAAAATATTAACATTTTTGTGTTTCAATATAAATGAGATAGTCCCGAATACTGCAGTAACACAACAACAGAACCCCTGATACTATTTGATTTTATCACCTCAGCATTACTCAAGGAAAGCCAGTGGAAATGCCATACAAGTAAACTGCTGATTAGCTTATTCACACTAATCCCTGATGTAGCATGCAACCACAAGAACATAAAGTTTGCTCCATACTACTGGTGAAAAGCTACTACTGGAACTATTCGTATCTACATACCCTTTGTACTTACACCTGAGAGACACAGTTATCAAGGAAGGAGGTTAACTGCACTTCTTTCAATTTAGTTCCTTGGTATAGAATGAAGATTTGACTGAAAAATACAGTTTAAAAACAAAGTTACTGCTATAACACAAAATGTAACAAAATACACGTGTATATACACGCATACAAACACAGAGAGGTGTAGTAACTACCAGAAATAGAAATAACGATTACATTGAAATTTCTGCTGTGCTGTTGCCTCCTCCCTGATTTCTAAACTAGGTTCCATTTTAACCTCATCTGTAAGAGTGTCTGGCAGCTACAAACTACTTCCAATATAATTTCGGTTTTATTTCTCACCATTCCAGGTTATTCACTACTCCCTACAATCTTAGTACATTTCACAGATCAGTATACAGCTAAAGGCCACTAAAAATCAGGTTTCCAAAAGTTCTACTACTTGCTTTTAGCTAAGATTATCTTCTTGGGCCTTCTTTTGTCTCTTAGTGTTTGATTGAAAGCCAGCATTTTCTTCAGGGCTTTTAGGCACTACTTAAAGACAGTCACTTTTTCCTTATCTATAAGTGGATTAGTTAATTTGAGATTACATGGTATGGCTGCCTGCATCGCTGTCCCCTGCATGATGGTGGCATACACTTGCAGCAAACCTTGTCTTTTGCTAGTGTGCCTCCCTTCTAAAGGCTTTTTGAGCTTCAGAAAATGCAGGAACTATATATATATATATATATATATATATATATATATATACACACACAGT
>JASSUY010006162.1:0-38636 GCA_032466535.1 Forpus xanthops | reverse complement strand
AACTATATATATATATATATATATATATATATATATATACACACACAGTCTTAACATGTTCAGCCTCCATGCCTTGCATTAATCATGTTTTCTCACCTTATCCTTCCATTAATCCAGGTAATTAAGAGACGCTTGTAAACAGAACTTATCGTTATGCATGCATCAGACGCAACTCCAAACCCCTAGAGGAAGGTACCTGATCCTGATCTACTTGCATCCACCAGTTTTCAATCAAAAGAGAATTCACTGGAACCCATTCAGAAATGAGCAATAATAAAATAAAAAAAAAAAGTATTTTTTTCCCTTTTCTTCAGAACAGACATATCAAAACTGATAGCATCACATCCGCCTCAACTACCTATTTGCAATAATGCTTTGTAGCGTTTAAACAACTGGTCTTTTTAAAAGTAGAAAGGCAACTTTATTTCATCTATTTTCTAGTGCATTTAAAAACAATAACAAAACATACAGAAAGGTTGGAAGAAAAACCCCCTGCTTATGCTGTTGCAAAGTTATGTGGCTACCCACATTTCTCACCTAGTAGAATTTTAGCACTGTGGAGTCCAAACTTTTGACTGTTTCACGTTACATTGGTTTTCAGTTCTGGTGTGTGCTTTAAGCTTCCCACTTCCTTCTTCAGGACATTGAGTAAAGTTCTAGAACTGTCCAAAATCTTCATGTAAGCAGCTTCAGTTTCAGCAAGAATTGCATCAAGCTCATTCAGTGAAGCTACCTTTTGGGCCAGGTTTTGACATACACACTCTAGTTGTTCACTCAGGATCTGGATTTCATGCTGGAGTTTATTTTTTTCCTCTTCTGCTTGCTGGATTTGCTTGTTCAGTTCTTCTTTTTGCATACACAAGTCTTCAATGCATTTCACTAGCTCATTATTGTAACCCTGAAGAACAGCACCCTGCTGAGTCATCCTCCCAGAACTCTTCCACTGCTCTCTGAAGTCTCCACGCTGTAACAGCCTTCTGCAAGCTAAAAAAAAAAAACAAGCCAAAAACCACAAAACAAAAAACAAATAAAAATCAGAAAAATTCTGTAAGAGTTACCATGAACAATGCTATGTTAGCACAGACAGAGGTTAACATGACACATATCTTCCTTTTTCGGGAAGGGGACAGGACAAAACGAAGCACCTACACCTTCACTGAAATCCGGTTTCTCCTATAATACCTTCATGGCAATATAAAAATATCAAAATACTTCTATTATGTTTTGTTATACCTTAATACCATTCTGAACAGAATGATTCCTCATACTTCAAGGATTTGGTCAGAAATAACTAAACGATCCTTTCCCCAAAGTCGCCTCAGCAGTCACCACCACCATCTTCTAGGCCTCTGAATAAGGGAATCTCCCTCGCACACTGAGCATCAGCCACCGCTCCCCTCAGGAGGGACGCTCGTATCACATCGATCTCCCGCTGGCGGCTCCTCACCGCAGCCGAGATGGCAGTTTCTCGCGCCCCGAGGCGCGCACGAGCTGCCTGCTCACCAGAGGCGGCCGTTAGCGCCCCTCACCCACCATTCCCCCGCTCCCTCCTCGCGCCCGGGCACGAACCGCTCTACCGCCAGCGTTTCGCTCCCTTAGAAAGCTGCAGCAACCGGAGGAGACGTTTCCGCAAGGGCCGGGAACAGGGCCCCACCACCACACATCTGGAGAAGACGGCGACAGCGCCATAGGGGCCTGGCGGCTGGGCCTGACCCGCCCGACCACCGCCCCAGGGACATTTTAACAACTCCTCACCGCCGAGCGCTTCCTCGCAGAAGACGAGCAACACACAAAATGGTTCCTGCCTATACATCAAGTGCCTGGGCGGAAGGGGAGGAGGTGATAGGTAAGAAGAGACCTTCCAGTTCTTATCTCACGCCCAGGCGCGGCTCCCCCCACTTCGCTGCTTCTCTCGCAATTCCCCTTATTGCCCCCACCTGCCTGGCGTTCCCGCCCTGCTGGCTCCCACCAAGAAAGCTGGCTGCCCCACCGTAGCCCTGTTTTCTCTTGGCCCGCCCGTGCGGGAAAAAGACGGAGGGCGAGGCCCAGCCCCGCCGACAGCACGGCCCTGGGCTCCCTCGGCCAATCAGCCGGGCGCGCCCGGCCAACGGCTGCTCTGACAGGCAGTGCCTCGGAGGCGCCGGGTGAGGGGTCACGGAAATACCCGAGCGTTTCCGAACAGAGCGCCACCCTGACGGGAGCGTGAAAACATCTCTACGGAAATAACCGATGTTTTCCGAAGACAGGTAATGATCGGGAGAGAACGACGAGGCGGGCCGCCCGGGGGGAGGAGGAGGAGGGAGGGAGGAGAGTTACGGAAGGAGCCGATGTTTGCCGAACACAGAGACTGAAGGGCGTTGGGCTCGGCGAAGGCAGCCGATGTTTCCCGAAGGCAGAGTCGCCCGAGAGCAAAGGGGACAGAGAGGACGGAGCGTGTCGGAAAGAGCCGAAAAGAGCCGACGTTAACCGAGCGCGGCGTCGCCCGAATTTCCCGGATGTAGTTGGAGGAGCGGCGGCGGCGGCGGGCGCAGAGGGGGGAGGAGGCGGCCGCGGCGGCAGCAGCACCGGTGGTGGAGGCGACGGTGGCGGAGTCCGTGCTCCCGGAGTGTCTCAGCGCGCGCGGGGCCGAGTTGCTGGCGTCTCCCCTCTCGCTGTGCGCGGAGGAGATGGGCCCGTGAGCGCTGCTCCCAGCCGAGCTGCCTGAGCCGCCCCCTCCGTCCCTTCCCCCTTCCCTGCCCCCGGTCGGCGGCGAGGCGGAGCGCTGCCTCCCCCTCCTCCCCCCTCGGCGCCTGTGGCCCGGCCGCGGCCGTCCCCTCCTGGTCCCCTCACACTCACACACACAGGCCGGGCATTGATGGTAATGTATGCGAGGAAACAGCAGAGACTCAGTGATGGGTAAATCCCTTCCTCCTCCTTCTCTGGCCCCTGGCCCCGCGGGGTCTCCCCCCTCCCCTCCGCCATGTTTGGGCCCCCTTTCCCGGGGGCCGGTAACGGTTGTTCGCTAACGTCTCTCTTTCTCTCGCTTTCTCTTTAGCTGTCACGACCGCAGGGGGGACTCGCAGCCCTACCAGGTACCTCAAGCGCCGGCCGCTAGGCCCAGGAGGAGGAGCAGGGGAGGAGAAGGGGGGGGGGGGAGCTACTCCAGCGGAGGCTTAGGCCGCCGCTGCAGGCCGCGGTGCCACAGGCGCCTCAGTCCCGGCCCTCGACGTCGTTTCGAGCCCGGGGGTAGCAAAGGCGGGGGAGGGGGTGGCAGAAGCAGCGCGCGGAGGGAACTGGGCTCCGGCGCTTTTCTGAAGCCTGCGGCACCGGGGTGAGGAGGAGAGGCCTAGTGCGACCGGTGTAGAGCTTGGGCCTAGGAGTAGGGGAGGGTACGGTACGAGGGGCGGGAGAGGTAGCCGGGGTCACTTGCAGTGGAGTGGAGATCCAGGGGGAGGTGAGTGTTTTCCCTTTAAAAACAAAAGGCAGCTTGTTCTTCCCCCACCCCCCTCCCCAAGTCCTTTTTTCTCCCCAAAACTGCTGCTGTGGGTTGTAACCTGAGCAGGGCATGGGTTTAGATCCTGAATAACTGGGGTTGCTAGTAAGGCTTAATTTCTGAAGTTGCCAGCTGCTAGGTATGTTCAGAATCAGTCAAATCCTTAAGCTACTGACAATAATCTGTTTCTGTAAGATGGATATTGTATTTCTCTGCTGTGTCTACTGAAAAAAATCCAGCAGGTCGCAGGGTGTGAATGTGGGGAATGCCATATACTGTGATACTGCTTTCCTCAGGGCAAAGAATTGAACTGCTTTATTACATTTTGTTTTATTTCTACTGCTATGAAGTGTAATCTGACAGTCCAAGGCAGCTGTCAGTGACCGTTTGTGCAAATGTAAACACTTGCCTCTCAGAAACTCACACTGCAAAAATCAAGCTAGTTAAAGTAAGGCAGAACGTGTAATTTTTTGTAAATACTTCAGAATGAATCGTCACTTTACGTGTTATCTGCCCCCAGACTTCTATTTTTTTTTTCTGTTACATCTGCTGCAGGGTTGCTAGGTCTGAAGAAAATGTCAATGAAGTTCATGATAGTAGTTACACCGAGTGGCCTTGACTACGTTATGGAGAGCATATTCAAAGTTTTCACTGATGCAGTGCATCTTTCTATTTGTATTCTTGATACCAAGTAGAGACTTTTGCTTCTCCCAAAAATGCAGAATTACTGTGGCCCATGTACTCTGAAAGTGTAGTCCAACAGTGAAAAGATAAGAGAAGTAATTTTTTTTCCTAAAAGCAAATGTTTATGTAGGATGTAATAGTGGTAGAAAATGGTTTGAGTTCTAATCACAGAACTTGTTGCTTTAATGGAGGTAATTAAAATTCCTAAAAGACAAATGCTGTTTTTTTAAATAGAAAATAAAAGTTAAGTAACTTTAAAAAGGCGTTTGGAAAGGTCTAAAATTTAGAAATGACATTTTAATGTCAGCTTTCTAACTTCTTATCTAATGTAAGTGCTTGTTCTCTTGTGATCTGTTACAGGCTCTTAAATACTCATCCAAGAGTCACCCCAGTGGTGGTGATCACCGTCATGACAAGATGCGAGACACCACAGACCCTTCACCACCAAATAAAATGTTGCGGCGCTCTGATAGCCCTGAAAACAAATATGGTGACAACACAGGGCACAGTAAAGCAAAAAGTGTGCATACTCACAGAGTTAGAGAGAGGGATGGTGGTGAGTTATCTTTAACAAACCTTTATTTAAGCAATTACTAATTTCTCATAAATATTAAAATTTAGCCATTATCACTTAGGTGAGGAGACTGTTATACTGTATGTGCCTTGTAACATGCTTGGAAGACTGGAGTACAACCAAAGTGCGAGTCTTACTGGAAACATTTAGGCAATGTAATACCAATTTTTCTTATTTTTACAGATGTAGTAGTTTCACTTATAACCACAAAGACTAAATAAACTTTTCTCTCTCTTTATTTTTTTTTCAATTATATGTCTGAATTTAGGCATGCTGCAATATTTAATAACCTGAATTAGTATTCTGTATTTTTCACTAACAATAGATACTGGTTGGTTTAGAGCCTTTTCTAATAACTGTATTGTGGTACTATACTGTGTGGTTACATGCTTTATGGACTAAACTTCATAAGAAATTAAAAATAGTTTCTTCATATTTAGCTGTTGTGTTGAACCTGGCAATCAGAAGATGATAATCAAAGGTAGCACTTACTAGAGCCTTTCTTGGCAGGATTGTTTGCACTCAAGGCAGCCTCCCATGTTTTTAGACAGTATTATATTGCTACTGTCTATATTATAGACAGTATATATATAAAATAATATGTATTATAGACAGTAGTAATATCCACAGTGTTTAATTGATATTATTTTCTATCCCTACTTTCTAGAGAAAGGAAAGAGTGGGGTTTTACATTTAATAAAAAGTGGTAACAGTTGCAGTTTAGAAAATCCCAGTTACTGACTGAATTTAGAAGCATGTTTGCTATTTTATATAAGTACTGTATTTGGTCTTCATAATGAGTTTTAAAATTAAGTATGCAGGTGGAGAACTTAAAGCTTTAAATCAGTACTTCTTTATTCTATGTAAAGTTAACAACTTTAGTCTACAGATACACATTTATGGTTGCACCGTTTTTCACTTGTAATAATAGCTAAAATATCTTTAAGTATCTTTTAGAAAATGCTAGTTCCAAACTGCAAATGTGTTTATGGGATTGAAGTATTCTTGCAATTTGTGTTTGTTTTTCTTTCTTTGGATTAATACAAAGACCACTGATAATGTCATATAATTGTGCAGGTAGACTACAAAAACATGCGTCTTTTATGGGTACACTAATTTTCATTATATGTAGTAATAGGACAAGGGGTAATGGCTTTAAACTGACAGAGGGTAGATTGAGATTAGATAGAAGAAAGAAATTTTTTACTATGAGGAGGTGTAACACTGGAGCAGGTTGCCCAAGGAAGGTATGGGTGCCCCATCCATGGAAGTGTTCAAGGCCAGGTTGGATCTGGTCTAGTGAGCAATGTCCTTGTTCATGCAGGGAGGTTGGAACTAGATTATATTAAAGGCTCCTTTCAACCTAAACCATGCTATAATATTTGATCATACTTGAAAGTATAGTAATCTTAGAATTGAATGTGTGTGCAAGGCTAATAGGCTGCTATTCTGTGCTACTTTTCAGGACACAGAGGTGTCCTCTTTTACTTCCTGTTCGTAAGTCCAAAGATACTTGTCCTATATACTCCTGCAATTCTGCTCATTTTTGCTACAGTCAGTATTTTTTGTCTGCATCAGTGGAGCTACATTTAGTGGAGTTACGCATATATGAAAACATCTGGAGAATGAGGTTCTGTATGGGGAAAGTGCTTATTTGTGTACTGGAATTGTTTTTAAGGGAGGAAGGACATTCTGAAGTTCTCACTGAGCACAGCTGGGTGTAAAAGTTGGGGAATGACCTGAAGTATGGACATATACAATTAGCATGAAGGAACATGAATTACGTGGTTTGTAAGTGGAAGGAACACTGTGCCGCTGTACTTTCCTCCCCAGACTGTGAACACAATACAAAATTTCATCTATTCTGAGTGGTCCTTTGCACATCATATGTTGATAGACTGGGAGAAGGAAGCAGTCTTCAACAGTCTGAGGAAGATTACTAATTTTTGAAAGATAAACATTTGCAATTTTTAATGGAAATGAGTGATTTTGTGCATGTGTGGTGTTGGTAAGGTTAGTTTGAGCCCCAGTTTCAGCTTTTAAAACATATTCAAAGTAACCAAAGCTGCATTAAATCTTGTGTATTTTATATAGTAAACCAAACCTGAGCAGCCATGAGCAGAAGGATATCTACTTTGTCTTTGGTTTACTGAATCTTCTGATGATTGAAGGTAGGTGTTAGAATACAGGAGAAATGTGGAGTTTTGTAGATATTTGCTTATTGCTAATATGCAGAAGACATCATAATATCCCATGTTCTCTGTCTACCGACTTACACCAAAGTGCTGTTGTTGATACAGTGTTCTCTTGGTTTTGCAACTACAGACATACAGTGAAAAAAAAAATCAAAAAAAATTGCCATTGTTTTTCACTGAAGTCCTAATATGACTGAAGAGTTAGTAATTGGCTTTGATGCTACTCTAGTTTTCTGGCTTGTTTTCTTTTTACACTCTTCTGAGAGTGGAAAAAAAGAATTAGCATTTGGGTTTGTTTTTTGTTTTTTTGTTTTTGTAATTGTTGTAAATTTCAGTAGTTTAAAATCAATGGTGCCTGATTTGGAACTGCTGCAAAGGCGCTAGTGCCCTCCTATGATCTAGGTAAACTTAACAAAGCAAGCCTCATTGAAAAATCTCCAGAATTTATTTCACCAAAATGCATTAAAGTCCCAAACAAGCAATGTCTTTTTCTCTCATCCTTTAGAAAACAAAACAACAAAAAAATCTGGAGTATTACTACTGAACATAAGGCTGAATTAACCTAATCTCTCCCTTTCAAGTAAATGTTTAAAAGGTCTCCTCTGTATATTGCTTAGTGATTTTTTTGCTCTGAAGCAGAACAGGGAGGTTACTGGTTTGAGAGTTCTTTAGTCATGACTGGCTCACTTTTTTGTGGTAAAGATGACTGGCTAAATGTAATTTAAAGATATAAGTGTACATCTATAAAATGTAAGAGCTATAATTACATTGATTGAAAATTAATAACTCAGAAAATTGTAGAACCTTCCACTCTGAATACCTTTGGTGTCTATATAAAGGTATTTGTTGTTGCAGCTTATTTTTTTGTAATACTCATGGCAGAATCTTTTGTGTTTGTAGAACTGTAGTCCATGGTAAGAAATTCAATTAATGTTTTAAACCCACTTATGGCTAAGCCCTCCATACTGATGCAGTGCAAACAAAGCATTTTTCAAAGTTGCTTACTGCATGGTTTCTGTGGAAAGAGACTGCATACAGAGGCAATTGTTTCTCTGGAAAGAGACTTCCAAGTTTACCTTGGACTAAACACAGAGGAGTACTTGCAAGTTTTTGTCACATCCCTGGTTTCCAAACCGTACCATATCAAAAAACTGCTGTTACTTTGTTCTTGCTTTCAGGTCCTTGCACATGAGGATGTTGTCTCTGTATTCAAGTGTTTAAAGCATAATGAACAGCTAACCCCCCTCAGTGCATCTTGTATTTATAGGTCAGCTGCTATAGACAAGTGTGGAGTTTGAGGAGATTAGGGGTCTTACGGGACCAACTCAAGTGTGAAGTTCCTTAACAGTAACAAATAGGGACTTAATGTTAGCATTGTTTATAGGGAATAGGACTATGAAGGGACTTTG
Source organism: Forpus xanthops (assembly GCA_032466535.1). Taxonomy (NCBI): domain Eukaryota; kingdom Metazoa; phylum Chordata; class Aves; order Psittaciformes; family Psittacidae; genus Forpus; species Forpus xanthops. The sequence goes on along the minus strand of JASSUY010006162.1, from coordinate 30,302 downwards.
TAGATGTGGAAAACTGTTTCCATTAAATTAAAAAGGGAAGTACAAAGGTTTGAGAGCTCTCATGCTAGAGGATGGGCAGACTGAGCACATAGGTGGTCCCTGTAGGTCTTTTTACATGCATATAAGAGAAAATACTGGCATATAGGGCCAAAATCAAAGGGGCCAGATAAATACGGTACCTTTGGGAATGCTGTGAGATGCATATATTATTTAAGAGTAAAAATTGCAAGATACAACTTTTAATAAAAAAGGGAAAAGGCTATTTCTACTTCAATGTATGGAGCAGAATAACTAAGAACTTTGTGCAAAACTAATAATTTAAGCCAGGTGTACTCAGTTTTTCTTACTGTGAAGAAAATAGATTGTTTTGCTGCATTTATGACTAAAGAGACTTTGAAAAGATGTTTGCTTCATGCCATAATCTCACCAAATTGTTTAAAATAACAAATGGAGAACATAAATTTATGTACTATGAAATCTTCTTCTGGGTTGTGTACCATGTAGGCTACTTTAATGAAATTTCATTATAGCTTGTAATACTTAAATTTCAAAATATAACTGACTTCTGGGAATGTTTCTTTTGCCTTCTTTTTTTTTTAATTGGCAATTAAAAATGCTGTCTGTGTCCACTGTTATGGACTATATTGCAGTTCTGAGGTTAAAAATCCTACTGCTGTTAGAGACTGAGTGGAATATTTTAAATCATGAGTTTGTAGTTTTATTGGAGTAGTGGTGGGAGCTTCTGTCATATGTCATGAAGTGTTGGCTTGCTTTGTTTCCAGTGGTTCTTGAGGGAGTTCAGAGTCCTCCAAGCAAAGGGACAACAAACAGCTGGAAACAGCTTTTCTTTCCTGTCTCAGTGACCCTGGCAGTAGAGGACAAGAGGCTAACTGCTGGTTAAATTAGCATCATTATTGACCAGTAGTCAGAAATAAATGGGGTGTTAGGGCAAGTACAAGAGAGTGGAAGCTGCCTGGGCACTAGGCACTGGAAAGGGAAAATTGCAGAGTAGGTGGAAAGAGGGAAGTCTGAGAGTAATGAAGCATAGCAAAGCGTTGAGGGAGAAAGGTTGAGGATGACACTGAAATAGATTTTACATATTTAGTTAATATTAACTGCTATTGATGTAAAAGTAATTATTCATGACTGTAAAAACAGTTTCCTCACTGTAACTGTACAGTCAAAGCTGATATGAGAGAAGTCTCTGATCACAGGTGATAGTAGGCTGTCCCTGAAACATGCTTTGAACACCATCCCCCAAACATCGAAGTGTAGCAGAGGTGATTGACTGCTCCTTGAATGTTAGCTGTAGATTGTTCTCAAGAAGGTGGGATTTTGTTGTGATTTGGTTTTTTTTTGGTAGGTTGTTTTTTTTTTTTTTTTTTTTTTTTTTTTTTTTCCCAAGATAAATACAGTTGCTTCTATTAGCATTCATGTTTTAGAAGTTTTTTTCTGGATTTAAACCCCTAGTAGTCTTGGGGTTTAATACATAAAATACAGATCTGTGAATAGGTCCTCCGGAGGTTTCCCTTTAAGGCTGATCTGTTTAAGTATTCTAAAAACTCAAAAACTTAGGTTTTGGATTGTAAGTATAGTATGTTCAAGTCAGTCTAATAGCTGGACCTGGTGAGCATTTTTATGTAAGCTTATTTTATGATTTTTAAATGGGAAAATAATGCCAGTACATAAAAGATTTTTTAAATTTGCTTGTCTTTGGCACATCAGTCATAAGGGAATGATTTTTACTTATTGTCATGCTTTCTTAATGTATGCTTCTGCCCTCTGTAATGTACAGCCTATTAAAGTTGTACTTTTGGGTTGCTTTTCTGAAGCAAAAAAGCAATGAAATCTTTTCTTCTGATGAATTGCCTGCTACTAGGCCATAGTGAAGACAGCAGTTTGTAAATTACGTACTTTTTTTTTTTTACTGTGATTATTCTCTAATGGTCCCTAATTAAAGGTACTACCTTAATACTGTTTGAGACATGGCTGCTTTTGAAGAAGAGAAATACAGTTTATTAACAATTTACATTTGGTTTCTTTGCCGTGTCTACCTATTCTATATAAAGTATTGTGTAAGCCAAATACCATTAAAACTATGCAGAACTTGAAGAGAAAACTCTGTGTCTGTTTTGGCTGAGAGGTGACGCTGTGATGACTTTACTGTTGAAAACAGTAAGTTAATGCCACCCAACTTCCAGCGTTAGCTACATTTGTTTATGAAGTCAGGTTTTTATGTAAGTGCATAGGCGCTTCCAGGCAAAGCCCTCTCAATTACAGAGAAAAAAATTGTACTGGCAATGAAAGGCTGTTGTCAACATTGATGCTTCTAGGCTTATGCTTTGTCAGTAGTTTGTAGTAGTGTGAAAATGAATCCTTTCTGGACTTAAATACAGTGCTTGAAAAGAGAGCAGCATTTCGTTACATAGAGTAAGACTGTTGTCCTCTTAATGTTTTCTCTTGAATTTTGAAGGGATCACCAAACTTTATTGTTCTTGACTTCACGTGTTCCCTGCTGTAACTTCAGTGTTAGAAGATTGTTTACTTTATTGAAGGCCTTTAACAGACTTCCCAGCTTTTAACAATAAAACTGCCCTGGAAAAGGCATATAAGTTTGTTACCTATTCCTTCATTTCAGTAATACTTTGCTAATAGTAAAAGAATGCTATTTAGCTGTGGGCTTCTTTTGCTTGCTTTACACATTTTGTGCAGTTTTGTTTGGGTTTTTTTATTAGACTAGTGTAGTTTTCCATGTGAAAGCACTAGCCTAATCATACAGCATGTTCATGTCTAGATTTTGATATGAATCTATATCCCTTCAGTACATCTGCCTATTAAAAAAATACTAACTGGAGCAATTATGGCTTACCAGATTCTATTCCTCTTCTGAAATGACAGCTTTCTGCCTTCAGTTGTATGCACAGGGAGTAATGTTAGAATTGTATCATATGCTAAAACTTTTATTTACTGAAATTTTTGTTGGAAGTGTTGCTTTGTGAAACAGTATTTTGAAATTCATTCTTCTGTGAGGGAAGTCTATGATAATGAATATATAAGGTACAAAATTGCATCATTTTCTGGAGAAAGCTTCTGAATTAGGTTGCTGATCCTGTACATTTTAAACACTTTCTAAATTATTCGGACATTTTTTGAATCTGATATTCACCTGTTTTCCTGCTGCAAAAGGTTTTTCTCAGATGTTCAACAGGAAAAAAAAAAAAAAAGGAAACCCAAAACAAAACCAGATGGTAAAATAGGCTGGAATTCTCCTACACACACTTTTGAATCCTTCCTTTTACCTTGACAGTATCTAATTTTTCTGCCAACTTTAAAGCTTGCAAAGCGGGATGTGTGTTTCAAGCTGCAGATTGTACTCGCCTACTGATCAGAAGTAGAATCTTGAACCCATACTCAAGAATAATGTCTGCTTGGAAAGTCTGCCCTCCAAGTTACTGGAAAGGGAGGTACATTTTTGAGCAGGTGGCTGACATGAGACTCCATTATTCAGTCTTTTTATCAGATGGGATAAGAGATGTCTGGTAAGCTCTTGTGGCCTTAACGTTTCTGTGCATGCAGCATGCAGTTGTTTGAAAAAAATGGAAAACAAGAGGCCTACTAAAGACCTTTGGTTAGGCCCCACAGTACCTTGAGATAATAATTCTGTTCCTTAGCGAGACTACTGTAATGAGAAGAGTTGCAAAGAAAGAGTCTGTCAATGTCAAATAATTTTTTTCTGCCCTAGTTTTAGAATATAACTTACTTTGTTTTTACAGCAGAGGTATGATGAAATTTTTTTAATATCCTGCTTTTGTCATTGCTCCAAAAAAAAAAAAAAAAGAGATGTAATGTACCATTATAGTGCTTGATGACATGGGCAAGGATGTCAGAAATATGGTTAGTTTCTAGAGCAAAATTACCAGTGTCTGAGGGGCAGCAGAAATCTTCAGGATATCTTTTTTCTGTATTAAACTTTTGCCATTAGTTTTCCGATACATGTTGACTAACTTCTATGACCTGCTATTTTGGATAGATGTGGCATAGGTGATTCTTAGCCAGTGAATAAAATATTTTGAGATCTTTAACTGAGACAACATTGCTTACACAGTATCTTCTGCAGATCAAAATCTGGTAATAGATAGATCCCCAAAGTATAACTCTTGTGATCATCAGATGAGCTGAATGTGTGTAGGTTTGCTCTTGGACCTAAGTAATAATATTTTTTTGTCTACAAGGAAGAGATTGTAGGATCACACTATGAATAATGTGAAACTGAGTGGCAAACAATAACAACTGTTCACTTGTAGAGAGCTAGCCAAGTTATGCAGAAGTGAAAATGCTGATTCATCTATAGGGGCATGTGAAAATAGTCCACTGTGTAAAAAGTTACAGGAAAGAGTGCAAGACTTCACTTTTATTGAAAGTAGATAACTGTGCAAACTGATGGCTCTTAAAACAAGCATGAAATTCATACACAATTAAAAGCATAAATATTGACAGCGCTGTTAGCCAGAAAGGATATATGATCGGGGGAATAACAAGTAGGACTGGAGTGATTACCTCCTAGTGCTAATGTGGCAGCTACTGTGGTAGAGTCTCTGTCTTGATTCTCACAGTTCAGAAAGTTGCAGGAGTTCAACTTCTCAGAGAAGATGCAAGAAAATTACTTCAACTGAAATTTGTGCATTAAGAAGGATTTGAAGAGCTTTTGGTGTAGTTACAGAGAAAACAGCAAGGGTTTATTTGATTAATAATTACAGAAAAAACAAGTGGCATGCTTATAAGTTCTTGAATGTAGCAAAGGTTCAAAATCCAGTTATCTTAATCTAAATGTTCAGATGGTAGAAATTTGGCACTGTTTTATGTTGGTAAGAATTGGAGTGACTTACTGTGATGATTTTTGAAGGGGTGAAAGTTTTGAAACTGGATGACTGAAGACAACTTTTTAAGGTTTGTTTCATTCAGACAGTTGAACTTGCTGATCAGAGGTCCACTAATCGTTAAAACAGTAATATTAATATTTCTAGTTTAGATATTGTAGATTAGTGGACTTCAGACTGAAAAGTGTTAAACTTTGTTAGTAGCACTCCTGTAATAAACCCCTGTGAATGTGTTTGATATTGCATTGTAGGATTTTCAGTCACTGAGAACATGTTGGTTTGACTGCTGTTGTAGGTTCAGGTAGAGCTGTGATTTATTTGCAGTAGAATTTAATGTTTGCAGGTCCCTGCTGCACTGGTACAGTTCTAAGTCTTATTTGCTTTATCAGTGCTTACTTTTATTTTTAGGAGTAGCTATCTTAAACTCTTTTTAGTATTGAATATAATCTAGGTGATCTGATCTCTTGACATTTCTCACCGTCTTAATTGTTCAATATTTGTCTGAAGTTCAGTACAACTTATACCAGACTTAGAATGTAGAGTGTATTCAAAGATGATTGCACACTTCCACTTCAATGCAGGCTTTTGATATTTTTCCTTTGGTCTATAGGTTTACCAGATTGGGTTGTAGTTTGTTGGCCACAGCTTCATCTAGGTAAACTATCTATCTTGAGTATCCTGGAATTGCTTTGCTGCTTTAGATTTCCAGAACTTGCATGTGACAGAGTGTACGTGTCTTAAGTTCCTTGGTTTCTTTGCCAGAACTTGTTACAGAAAGGTTGACATGCTTGTTTCACATGCTAGTTTTAGACTGATTAATAAGGCTTTTCTCTTCCTTGCTTCCCTTTCTCCTATATCCCAGCATACACTTGATTTTGAAGTTAAATTTGTGAATATGAAAGTTGAAGAGTAACTGGTACCTCATGTAGATAAGTAATTCTTTTTGGGATAGAGATGCTGTACTCCTTAAACTTGTCTGTAGATCATGCTTATACAGGATAATGTGAAGTGCATTTAAAAGCTGCATTAAATTTATCAAATGCTGTTATTTCTGTTTCGACATCCTTTCTTCTTTTTTACTACAGTTAAGGTTTTAGCTTAAGCATACAAACATTTAAAACATTTAAAATCTTCTGAATTCTGCTAAGGAAGTTTTCACTCAAAATTACTATTGTGTCTTGCAGAACTTGTTGAAGACTTGTGGCATAGGCATAAATAACTCGTAACATTTATAAAATAAAGCTTTCCTTTTAATGGTCAACGGTTTTTGACAAGACCGCTTTCAGAAGGATAATAAAGTCAAGCTACAAAGTGAATTAACCAAATGAAACCGTAGTCAGCTTTTTGTTTTTTTCTTGCCTCCATATGAAGTCTGCTGAGCTATCTGGATATTTTCCTTATAAATTGTTATGAACATTGAGGAAGCAGAGAGGCTAATTGGACATAGGGCAAGGGCTTGACAGTGATATCTGGTTTCTTGCTATCCATATGTCTGATTCCTTGTCCTTAGCTTTAACTTTTGCTATGAATGTGTGAAATAGATCTGGGCTTATAGACCAAGATGGCTACAGGATGAGATAAGAAGCAGGATAAACTAGGTTACTTCTGCTTATATAAAGATTAAACAGGTTTTATTTAAATTGCAAATAAGCCAATATTGAATGGAAATCAGTCATAGATCCTTTTTGCAGAATTTTGACATTTTTGATAATAATAACAAAACCAGTAATAATGATAGTAAAGCTTTAGCATGGTTGATCTAGTGCAGCTTCTTAGTAGGGACAAAATATACAGGAATTTAAAATAAATTTGTAACATTTCATTTTGCTTTTTCTAATTTTGTGATATGTTTTTAAAAATGCAGAAAAAGCTGTATGTTATAAAGACACGTCATTTCATGTGTTTATATATTTGGTTAGGAAATGTTAGCTGCAAGTGTTTGATTAGTTCATACCTTCTCTGTTTTTAGGAGGCAGTGGTTGAAGACGTATGATTTTGTGGCTCAGGAAATTCATACTTTCAAGTTAGTGCAGGTTAGCTGTTGTGCTAGTGGTTTTTTGTGTGGTGGGTACAGTTTATTTGCTAACATGAAATTCCTTCTTACCATTTTTTTACTTCTAGAGAGTTGACATAGCTACTCAAAGTGTGACTGAAAATGGCTCACCTGTGCCTCCTCATGGGCAAGCGATTAAAACTCCAGATGCAGCTGTGTTTCTGTGGGAAAGAGTAGACCTTAGAGGCATGCCTCCTTTCAGGTGTTTATAGAGCTCAGCTAATAGAATGGAAGTTCCCTCTTATTGGATCCTGAAAGGGGAATGATGTTGAATTGCTTTGATAAATTAAGAGGGAGAAAATAAATGTGTCCTGCTAGTATATGTTTTCTCATCTCAAATAGCATGCATCTTGAATTTGCTACCACTTGCTATTTTGCATTGAAGAGTGTATTTCAAAGCTGGCACTGTCTTTGCTCTGTATTTCTGTTTGAGAAGCTGCCTACCAGAGAAGAGCTTGTGAAAAGATAAGTTGTGAAAATGTACATTAATTTCTGCAGAAAAACGCAATCAGCTAATACTTAAGAGTATATTTTAGCAAATATTTTTAAGTAAAAGCTTGAAGAATTTCTGACCTGTTCAGTGGAGTGGGAGCTTCAAGTTTACCCTGTGACTTTTTGTAAGGATTTGAGAAGATTTAAGTGTTTTGGTTTTGGCAGTAGTGCTCTTTCTATGCTTATTCTAATAAATCTGAAGAACAGCCTTTTTGTTAAAAGAAAATGTAATTTGAAAAAATATCCGTAGTAATGACTATGTTACTGTTAGACTTCATTAGATCTATTAGATCTAAACTAGGTTGTAGATTGTGTGGAAGACAACTTCCTTCTGCAAATAATAGAGGAGCTGACAAGGAGAGATGCCATGCTTGACCTCGGGTTGACCAACAGGGAATGGCTGTTTGGAAATGTGATGCTCCAGGGCAGCCTTGATTGCAGTGATCACGAGATGGTTGAATTCGAAATCCTCAGGACAGTGAGAAGGGTGTGCAGCAAGCTCACTGCCCTCGACTTCAAGAGAGCAGACTTTGGCCTCTTCAGGAACCTGCTCAGTAAGATTCCATGGGATATAGCCCTAGAGGGCAGGGGGGCCCAAGGCTGTTAATTGATATTCAAGGATGAGAAAGTTGGGGCTGTTCAGTCTGAAGAAAAGAAGGCTGTGTGGAGACCTCATAGCAGCCTTCCAATATCTGAAGGGGGCATACAGGGATGCTGGGAGGGGCTCTTCATTAGGGACTGTAGTGAGAAAGCAAGGGGTAATGGATTCAGACTTAAGCAGGGGAAGTCTAGATTGGATCTGAGGAAGAAATTCTTTATTGTAAGGGTGGTGAGGCACTGGAATGGATTGCCCAGGGAAGTTGTGAATGCTCCATCGCTGGCGGTGTTCAAGGCCGGGTTGGACATAGCCTTGGGTGACATGGTTTAGTGGGAGGTGTCCCTGCCCCTGGCAGGGGGGTTGGAACTAGATAATCTTGAGGTCCTTTCCAACCCTAACTATTCTATGATTCTATGATTTTGGTAAATTGCTAGTACTGACGCTTGCTCATGGAGAAGATCTCAATGTAGTTAAACTTTTCAAAAACCCCTCCCTCTCCCATGGTCAAACCTGTAACATCTGTTGCTGTAGGAATTTCAGTATCCTTCTAAGATTAATTTTTCTTAAGCATTTTTTTTTTTTAACAGAAACATTCTGCATTTTACCATATTATCATAGAAATCTGCTATATTTAGGCATGTCAGGCTTTCTGAAAATATTTTTAAGAAGGAATATTTACAGATCCACCCCAGTTACACAGATTATTTCCTCTGTCTTGGTTTCCTAGATTCCTTAAATATCATGCTGGTTTACATCCTCCAAAGCAACAGTCTTCTTAAGTGTTTTACTAGGTAGATTTGTTACTGAGCTTGTTAGAGTAACAGAGTTATAAATTATTCATAACTATCAGTAGCAAAAATGGAGAAAAGAAATTATGCTCATTTATTATGTTTGAAACATACCTGTTCACTCCCAAGTGTGGGGAGAAAAAAACAAAGACTACTTCTTTATTAAGGTGTATATAAAAAATGTACGTTTTTGCATAAACTCTTCTGTGCAAATTAGGTAGTGTGCTTTACCTGTTTCTTTTTCCTGTTGTGTTTATTTCACATAATTAAGTTCTGGATGATGGTGTTTTCAGGCCTGGTGACCCCCTGACTAGCAGTAGAAGTTCAGATCTCTTCTACTTTGAGCAGTTTGCTCATTTAGACAGCTGCCACTGACAGGTTAACACAGACTTAATCTTAATTTTCAATACCACCTGGGTTGTTTTTTTTTTTTTTTGGAAGAACACTATTTCTACTTGATTTAATGGAAGAAATAACATGATCCTCTCTAAATTCAAGTAGTGTGAAGCTCACCTCTTACCAGCAAAACACTGCCTACACTAGTGATTTCAGTCTCTGTATAGTTCTTTTGAGTGTGTTTACTTAACCAGTGAAATAAAATAAGATGCTTGGGCAACCAGACAATTCTGTAATAGATTTTCAGTTTGTAAACATAACTTTAGATTTTGTGGAGGGCCATAGTTTACTGTAGTAAGGAAACTCCAGGAAAGACCAGCTGAATTGTAAGAATATTTTTAAAAATTACTTAATGGGGAGAGGGAAGTATTGTCACCTACTGTGCTGTACATACTTGAGAATTTTGTTGAGCAGTGTCTGTATTAAGCCAGGCTAAGTATCCAGTCTAAAACTAAGGCTATGAATCTGTCATATTAAACCATAGCTCAGTCTTTACTTGCTGCACCTCCTCATGCTCCAAGCCCTGGGCCAGGGTTTGATTTTTTTAATGACTGTGTTGCATGAATAGTTTTCACTCCTTTTTTTCAGAATGCTGTAAGCATCTCATCTTCTTTCAAAAACGATTCCCAGTCGAGTAAGCATAAAATTAAAATCCTTACATCTTTATACTGTAAGAAAGATGTGTGTATATCCTGAACTGCAAGAGTAGTTTGTCTAAGCCTAATCTTTTCACAAGTTATCATGTAGAAGTTTATTGAGCAGCTGCTGCTTCTAATGCTAAGTATTTTTGAGTTAGCCTGCTCATTTGAGATGAGTTACTAACAATTTCATGGTCATTGTTACAGTCTTAGAAGAGAAGCAAAGTTCTCTTCAACTTGCAAATATTAACAGCATATAAGCAGTGATCTTGCATTGAAGTGGAATTTGGTTCTTGTTAGACGTGGTTATTAAGTAACTGGAGAATGAATAAGAGTTTCTTCTGTTAGTTTACAAAATAAAACTAGAATTGAACATGCTTAGTGGTCAAATTTGATGTATCTTGCTATACATATTTGAGAGATACTAATTTTCAGTTAATATTTTTAAGATACATTTAAGAAATGAGATGGTGTCTTATTGTTCTTGCCTGTTTTTTTATATAGTTAAGTATTGATTCTGCTACAACTTTTTTTTAAGGATGTAAGTGTAATAATCATGTCTGTGACTAGCCTTTTTGCAGCTTTACTGTAGTGTCTGATAATAGAGACACCTTTTTTAATCCATTTACAACGCAATGTACTTGTAGAGTTATTGATTCTGAATGATAATTGAAGTGAAGGAAAGTTCTGGGATTGGATTAAGGTTGCAAGTGTTTGTCGCTGCATAGCCCTACCTATGTTCAGAAAAAGCTGCATCTTCATGTGCCTTATTTTAAACTGGAAGTTAATTTGTAAGATTATATTCACAGAGTCCTCAGCTGGAAGTTCTTTCTCCCCAAGAAGCTACCCCCAAAACATGAAAAGAAAATAGAGTTACTGAACATGCCGTTATTCTTATTTAATCTTATTTTTTTGCTCAGAGGATCTTGTCAGGAAGATTAAGTTGTCATACCTTGCTTAATTGGTTGGAGCTGCTGAGTGGGAGTACTAATTTGGTGGTTTTTGTACATAGAAAAAGAAGTAGCAGCCTAAGCTGTGTTCTAGCCACTGCTATTTTGTTTTCTTCTTTGTAGGCAAAAATTGTTTTGCATGACCTCTGACTTTATACAGACATCTGTCAGTGATGACCAGTTTATGGTGTTTCCCTCTTTCATAGTATTACTGTGCTGCTTGTAATCTTAAAACATTGGAATACTCAGTTTTTGGAAAGTGTCTGCCCTTGCGCTATTTCTGTCTTATCTCACTCGTGTATGTTGTTAAACATCAGTGTGTCTTCCAGTGTATTTGGTTTATGTTCTTTGGGAAGTTCCTTGAATGAAAAGTAAAAATTGTCAGACCCTCCCCCCATAGTGTAAAGGGGTTTGTTTATTCAGTTTTAGTAACCTGTAAGCCTCACTTTCAGAAAGCATTTGAGCATGTGTCTAATGGTAATAATTTCGAAATAACATTGTTTAGAAGTGTCAAGTTCTCTGTTTTTTTTGGGTTTTGAGAGGAAAAAAACTGTAAAATTGAAACCATCTAGTGACATTTAATGTGTATCAGTGATTGTAGAAATAGTGCTTCAGGGGATCTGACAAATGAAATGTTTTGGGGTTTTTTTTTTTGTTTGTTTTTTTTTTTTTTTTTGTGATGCACACTGAATATACTGTTACACACACAGTTTTCTATTAAAGCAAGCAGTTTCTTTATTTGACTTAACCTGAAATCCTGTTCGCACCTTTCTTGCTGTATTTATGTAGTAGAGTTATCTTTTAAGGAGGTATTACACCAAACTGAGGCATGAAACAGTGTCAGACAGTCTTCTGCTTAGTCGGTCTGGATTGTGGAGTATTGTTGCCTGAGGTAGGATAGTGCATAGCTACAATGCTGTTAGACTTCCTTTGCCAAACTTGAATCTTTTAATACTGTATTACTGTATGTTAATGGGAGAGGTGTTCATTTGGTTTCATGGTGTATTGCTGGGGAGGGTTTGGAAGGGAGGAAGTTTAGTCGATTGCCCATATGCTGTGCTGATCCACGCTGGAATTGAAACATCACTAGTTTGTGATAAAGGTTATTAGTTTGTGATAAGGATTCTGGCTGTCAGTTTAACACTTTGTGTATGTTGTATTTAAAAGCTTATGCTGTGTTAGACACGCTAATGTTTTCTGAGATAGTGTCAAGAATGAAAACATAGTTTGGCTTTTTTTCTCAGCTACCTGTAGTTTATTTTTAGAATGTCTCAGTCAGTACAAACATGCTAATGTATTAAGTGTTGCAAGATTAAAAAGAAATGCTTTAGCAGGGAGAGTTTTAGTTAACATATTGAGATCTTCTTGGGCCGTGAGCTAGAGATGTAGGAATGTGACTTTGTTGCTGAAGTTCGTGGTGATGCTTCATATTTTTCATGGGTTAGATTGCTTAAGCTACTCTTTCAAGTCTATTGATCTCAAATGTTATAGGTGCAGTAGCGATGTTAAGCAATGTTGGGGATATTGTTAGCATTTGTTTTCAGTCAGGTGACCTGAACCCAAAGGGAGTAAATAGCAAATGTAAATCTGAAGCATTTGTTCTGTACCTATAGTTCTGAATTTCACTTCAATTTAACTTACAGGTTTCAGTTTGCATCTACTTCAGTAACCTTTGGGACCTACTAGAAATATTTACAAGCTGGTTGGAACTTGCCTTAATTTAGGAGAAACAGGCTAATTCTTTCAAATAGTATTGCTTACTGTTTTTCACAAATAAACATTTCTATAGGTAACGGTAAATTTATTTGTCTAGTCTTTTGCTTATTTTTGTTTTAATGATTGAGATATCAAGAAATTTGCTAATTTACTGGTTTTCATTGAAGAAGAAAGTCTGTAGGGATTTGTCTAGAGTGTGTGTATTTCATCCATTTAGGCTTTTTTGTAGGATACGACTTAGGAAATTTGAGCATTGGATCTTACAGAAACTCATTGGGTTCAGTAGACCTTGTTCAGTTAACCAGATAGTTTTCGAAGTTGAAAAGTGAATTTTCAATACAACTGGAATGTAGGCTGAAGACAGCCCCAGAATTATGGGAACTATTTTGCTGCAGCTGTAACAGGGACAGGAGGAAAAGAAGGGAGTGGTTGGACAAATGAAAGTTTGTTCTTCTGCTGGGTGATTGAGAGCTCAGAAATTTTAATTTAATTTGAGACATTTTATTCCTGCCTCTTGCTTTCCTTTTTGATTGGCAGGTAACTGGTTTTCTTTCTTGAGCAGTTTGTACTGTTTGCCATAAAATTAAACTTTCTTAAATAAATTCAGCAAATCTGAAAAATAAAATTGTAAGCAAAAGACAGCAAAATAAAAAACTACTGTTGCATTATGCAATATGTAAGATAAAATTTGAAGCTAATCTTTTTCATTTTAATAATACATTGGCGGTCTTTGAATATTGAATTACTAAAACGATAAGAGTCCTTGGCTTTCACTGTTTTTCTGCTCCTGTCTTTTCCTTCTTGAGGTGTCATTTTCTTACTGTGATTTTAGATGAAAAATTCTATATGGTCGTTTGTCCCACTCCATCTGTGTACAACTCTTGGTCTATTTATACTAACATTTTGGACTGATTTCCACAAAATTTTGTGTGAATGATAACTTGGAGATGAAGATGAAAACTTCTTTAGGTTGAGACAATTATGCTATGAATCTAACATTACCAAACAGCACACTTTGCTGTTCTGGATGCACAATGTGGTAGGAAAGCAGGGGAGGAAATGAGGCTTTTTTGCTCAATAGAGCTACTTGTTAACGGGTATAAAACATTTATTTTGGGGGGCATAATTAATATGTAGTTGGGTGGTTGGGCAGTACAGTGATGAGGTTAGATTTTCTTTCTTTTGGCAGAACGTTGTGTATTCGAGTGTTATGAATTTCTGGAAAATGTTACTGCTCAGTTGGTGTGTTCTCTGAGGCCATTGCTCTGCTAGAAAAACTGCAAGTTTTTATTTCAGTACAGCAAGCTACATGAAAATGCACTGAAGAAAAACTGTTTTGCCTTATTACTTTTACATGTGGCAAATAAAAGTGGCCATGATAGGCTGGTCAGTTACTGCTGGGATATTGGGTATTGTGTTCCTATTATGTTACTCTTTTTCCTTCCACATGTAGAACTTCAGAAATTGTTCTGCTGAAGGATTTGCACTGAAGTAATAAAGATGTTAGCTGAAAGACACTTTAGAAGCTTCAATTTAGGCTTATCTTTGATTAAGTTTCTATCATTTTCACTGTTTATACAACTTGTAAATAGTTAACACTGTGACATTTCAATTACAAAAACTATCTTGCTGTTTCCTCTGTTGTGTTTTAAAGCCAGCTGGTTACTCAGAGCCATGCAGCTGCTTGCTCACTCCTCTTCTTCAATACCTCTCCCCTGCCCCTCCCCCCCCCCCAAGGGGCATGGGAAGGAGAATCAAAAGAATGTAACTCCCATGGGTTGAGATAAAAACGGTCCAGTAAGGTACAATACAAAACTGCTACTACTGCCACCAGTAATAATGAGGGAAATAAGGGGAGAGAATATAACTGCTCACTACCTGCTGACTGATACCCAGCCTGACCTGAGTAGTGATCTGGGCCTTCTGGGTAACTGACCCCGGTTTATATAGTGGGCATGATGTGCTGTGGTATGGAATACCCCTTTTGCTAGTTCAGGTCAGGTGTCCTGTCTCTGCTTCCTCCCGGCTTCCTGTCCCTCTCCTCACTGGCAGAGCTAAGACTGAAAACTCCTTGACTGCAGTAAGCATTACTTAGTGAGAACTAAAAACATCATTGTTAACAGCACTGTTCGTAGACTAAAATTGAAAGCACAGCACTGCACTATCTGCAGAGAAGGAGAAAAATAACTGCTACAGCTGAACCCAGGACACTCTGTTAACAAATAATATCAGTTGGGCAGTAGTTGTTCTTTTTAGGAAGTTCAGGTTCTGGTACAGTCTGGTTTACTGAATTTATTGTGTATTAGTTAAGAGGTGGAATGTGGAGTCATAGAACAGTGTGTATGGAGTTGAAACAGGTGGAATGAACTTCCTTGCTTTTTGTATAAATCATTTCTTGGCACAGAAAACGTGACTCTCCTAGAGCTCTTCCCAAATTCCTGATCTTTGTGGAGGGATTGAATGGGGGGGACTGTCTTCAAGTACCAGGGACAGCACTCATTACTGCTAGGGAGCATTTTTCATGCTACTGGTCCAGCTGGTGCTTGTGAACTTTCCTTTGTACTATCTACACTGCCACTTTTTATTATGGGCTAAGGGAAAGTGAGAATATTAATAAGGTATATGGCAGAAAAGGAAACAAACATTCTGTTTTGGACTGGCTGAAGTTAACTGTTGTATGGTGTAATGGTACTATGGCAAATACTATAATTTTACTGTTTTTGTCTAACTTAAATCTTGAGTGTAAGTGGGAGTGTATAAATTTGCTAATTTCTCAGATGTATATTTGAAGAGGATTAAAAGTAGCTTTTTCTTGTTTACTGTTTGCTAATCTGGATTGTCGATTATCTTTTGTAGTTCTATCTGGATTTAGAGTTACCTTTTGAAGATTCGAATTTGAAATTTTTTTATAATACTGTATAATGTTGTGCACCAAAAAGTTTTATTTTGGCTAAGACACTTGGATGCCAGAGGATGGTGTGGAATGCAAAATGATGTATTTGACTCCTCTAATCAAGTAGCAAAGAGGTCTAGTTTAGCTGGGTGCACAGGGATGCCATCGTTAATAGTATAGGTGTATAGGTTTTGGAAAGGAAAGAGTTCCAGTGTGTTTTTGAAAGACAGTAGGGGAGAAGGGAGAGAAATCAGTTGTTTTATTAGGGCAATCTGATCCTTAGCTAAAACAGAATTTCAACTTCTCTTAATTTTACAAAGTTGAAGTGTTAATGGAGACATTAACTAAATGTGATGATTGCTAGAGAAAGTTGACTGTGTTGAAAAAGGAATACTCTCCTTTCACCCAGTGTTACATCTTGTTTTCTAAATCCAGTGTAGTTTTGAACCCTTGCTGCAGTTCAGACTGTCTTGGATTCAGCACTTTGAATCTGGAAATTACTTACAGAAACATTTAAGTGAGTCTTGGTGTGGCAGGATCTCAAATCTGTGGTAGGCATAAAGTCACAGCCTCTTTTTTGAATTGGTTCCCAGATTCATGCTTGTGCTTTCTGCTTGTTTTCATTCTGTAGTGGGAAAGATGTAATTTTCATTTGAAAGTCTTGGAGACAGTCATGATAATTTAGCCTCAATTCTGATCTGTCCCATGACCTGTTCCTCACTAGAGATAGTGTTAGTGAAGGTTTGCTTAAGTGATTGTACCGCTGCTTTTTTAAAGAATTGTAGCATCAGTGCCCTTCTTGGCCATTTTCCAGGTAGGGGGTAGCTCTGTGTAGATTTAGCTGCTTCCAAAATAATGATTAAGCTGGGGAAAGTCATGCACAGTGATGGTGCAGTAAGCATTTTCATGGGGAGTTCTGTAACTGAGTTGGAGGATTTATAACACAGTATGAATTTTCCCTATGGTGCGTCAAAGATGTCTGTTTGCAATTGCTAAGTCTTAAGGTATGCTAATAAGCATTTTTAAAACAACTCTTTTTGTCCCTCTTCCTTGAATAAAGTGGGACTAGTAAGGAATGTCTAACTGTGAGAGGAAAAGGTGTGAAGTGCCTCAAGGGACAATAGTTTACTGTCTACCTTATCGGGCCTTTTTCTGGGATATGAACTAATCTTAACAATCCTGTTCTCATTATCTGTTTTGCCAGACATACAGCTGGGAAGCACAGAGCTGATAACAAGTCACAGCCATCTTGAAATGGCTCAGGGTTAAGTATTGTTAATGATGAAAGCTAGCCTACAAGAGGAACTCTCCCCTTCTTTTAGAATAGACCTCCACTTGCAGATTGTTCTCTGCATGCCATTTTAACATGGTGGCCTTTTAAAGATCTCTAGCCTCTTTCCCTGGCAGCCTCAGCTGGCAGTACTTGCTTGGCTGGATTGTCAGAATTCCTAGGTGACTGCTGTGCAGGTATGTTCCACCTTGTACTGAAGGCTTTAGTATGTGGCTAATTTGGTGATACGATTTTGATGTTTGCGTATAACTTTTAAGCCCTTAACTTGTATGATGTGGCTAGAAATCCTGATCTCCAGGGGATCATCTGCTTCAGTCTTGGAAGCTTCCCAGCAGCAAGCATCAGCTTGGCAGACCTTTTGCATGCTTATTTCCTTGGACTTTGGATATTTATCCAAATATAAAGTGGTGCTATGCATAAAATGGAGGTGTGGGGGTGAATCCGCACCTGTAATTACTCTGTGTAATTGTCCTAGACACCACTGGGTGTGTATTTCTGTTTGGTCCTTGTGAAAGTCCACATGACTTATCTTGGCAACCTGAGACTGTTAGTACTGCTGGAGCAGCCATGAGCAGTTTTTATGTAGCTGAGGTGAGCAATGGTAAGGCAGGATCCCTGACTGAGGTCAGGCCCAGGAATGTGCAGCCTGGGAGTTCTGCTAAGGAGGACTCCTTGTGAAGAGGCCCAGGTCTCCTTACGAAAAAGCTGCTGTGTAAGTAGGCGTTTCTACTACTGAGGCCAGCTGTAGGTGGGTGTGACTGCTGCAGCCACTCTGTACTAACTCCTCTGAGGTGCTTTGACTCAGCACCGCACGGCAGGGAAGTGTGAAATGGTGGGGGGATGCTGCTGAGCTGTTAGACTGCTGGGCGGCTAAAGTCTGCTTAGTGAGGGGTTTGCTTATGGTATGGATAGAATTTGCTTTAAAGGATTTTGTTGACTTAATGTATGTGTTGTTGGCTGTTATTCATGTTTGTAAATGTGTGGTGGATTTATTGTGGCAGTGTATTTAGACCACTATGGTATTTAAAAAACCCCAGCTGTGTCTTGAGTACTCTGAACAAAGTGCAGTTTTACTGCATCCATGGTATGGGTTTGCGGTAAATTAACTACATGGCTGTTGCGAAGTTTTGAAGTGACTAATAACAGAGCTGTTCAAACAGGCCATCTGGTAGATTCTCATCTTGTTTTTTCCTTTAAAAAGGGAGATGATTTTACCTTACAGAATGAGAAATAAACTAATATGTGTGCATTAAGCAGAAATACGTGAAAAAAAAATGTATGATCTCAGTAGAGTTTGGGAGGGTATAGTAAATAAAGACAAACAACCAGCACTCATGTGCCTGATTGAGGAGTACAGGCTTGTAATTACGGTATACTTCTTTCATACATTATGGGAAACTAAATGTGTGGACTTTTTAAACATATATCATAGTCTAAATGCTGGAATTTACTAACATATATAACATGTAAAGTCATGTCATCTTGTTACTTATTTGCATCACAAGCGTGTGATGTGAGTATTGCTTTTGACAAGCTTAAGTCACCCTCATGGGTAAGTAATTTCATCTGGCTCTGAGCATGCAGGGTACTTTTGTTGTAGGACTAATTCTCTTGCATGCTGTATTTGAGGACAAGACCTTTTTCTTCTCCCATGCTCCCCAGATCTTTAAAGAGGATGACATGGTTTTACCCACAGTAGTGTAGGAAGAGGTTCATGGCTGCAGATGGTTCAAGTTGCAATAACTCATGTATGTGCAAATCAACCTTCAACCTTTGTAGGGTACTAAAAAGATCAGTCATGGTATATCTCTTTGCTTATCTGATGGACGGGTTTTCAAGCTTGCAGGGTTAGAGGTGTGGAGGAAGAAGTGTGAGCTTGTGGTTTTGCCAGCTCTTGTCTAGTCAGAAGGCATTTTGTGTTCTCTCTCCCATTCTGCTCCATGCTATATCATTTAGTCATTATCTTCTGCATGTATGGCTCTCAGAAGACATAAATATATATTTTTGAAATGGCTCCATTCATTCACGCCTATCAATCCATTATCAAAGATCCTGTCCTTTATTGTAGTTGCCCATAAGGTACAGTCTTTGCCATGTGCAAAGCACTTTGTATTTAGATCGCTGTATGGTACGTGAAGCTAATGGTATCTAATGTACTATCCCATGGTATTCAGAAACTTCTCAGTAGGCAGGGAGAGTGTTGTGTTTGGAATATCTAGGGTTTTTTTCCATGATGTGCAAGCGAATGATTTTTCTTAGTTTGGCGTGATTTATGTGATCATTCAAAACTTAGAAAAAGGAAATCATATAAAGAATAATGGAAGAGTTTTTACTTAGAAATTTTTGAGGAATGAAAGGTCTTAAAAGCAGGAAATTCAAAATGAGATTCTGAAGGGTTTTATGGATGGCCTTGGTTAATTGTAATTAGAGCTGTTAAGGTGTACATGGTGATGAGCTTAGGCACAAATGTAGATGTAATAGGTGTTGAGAATTCTCCCTTCTCATTTCCCAGCAGTTCTTTTCTGTTCAAGGGTTGTCATGATGGAGGAGGAAAACTGGGTTACGTTGAGAAGCAGTTTTAAGGGAGACCAGAAGCAGGTAGCGGCCTGGGAAATGCTGGTTTTGGTACTCAGGTGTTGATAACTATGTTACAGAGTCTGAGGTGCAGGAAAATTAGTTTACATGCACAGATAGAAATAGGTACCTAGAACCAGTCACAGGTAGTGTCAAAATGGTTAGAAAAACAGCATTGCTCCAGTGAATGTAAAACCTGATCTTGTGTATCTGTGTAGGCTATTGATAAGCCTATTTAAACTTTCTGACTTGAGAAGAAAATCTTGATACTGCAAGACTTCTCCAACCGTCAACAAATAAAAACACTACTTGTTGATTCATAGCGGGATGAGGTTTGAGAGTTAAGACTAGTAGAGGGACATACTGCATTATTGTAACTAGAAAGGCAAAGTAAGCTTTATTCTGTGTGGAAAAGGAAATATGCATATGATCTCCTGAAATACTTCTGCATCTGAACTATGCTGTGGTCCATGCTGTGGGCAACTTCACTTTTCCATTCCCCTCTCCTTTCCTCTTCTATCTCTTTAGAATGCAGTGGTTGATTTCTTTGAAAACATACATGATGAACAGTGTTTCTTTTTTCCTTCAGGGACCAGTTACTCTCCCCAAGAAAATTCACATAACCACAGTGCTCTTCATAGTTCAAATTCACATTCTTCTAATCCCAGCAATAATCCAAGCAAAACTTCTGATGCAGTGAGTATTTGTGATTGATATTCATCCCTGTGTCGCACCATTCATATATGCTATGTTTCCATTATTTTGTCTAAAACAAGCAGCACGTGCATTTCTGTCTTTCTTGAGTTTTCCAGGATCAGTCTATATTTTAAACACACTGTAAACCCAAACTGCAGTTCTGTGTTGTAAAACTATTCTAATTTAGAGTCATTAAAGCTTTAAGGTAGCTGTCTTTAATTTTAAAATGCTAGTTTGTTGAAGTGAAGTAGATACAGAGAGAAATATTTTCCATGAACTTTCTTGGTAAATCTAGAGAAGACAGTATGATTTTGCAGAATGAAGCAGGAGTGGTAGTGGTCACATCTTTACCTATCAAAATGAAATGGGCATTTATAGATGTTATAAATAGAAATCAGTGATATGGGTGTATGCGAGCATGCCGTGTAGTTTTTAAAATAATTAAAACTTTTTAAATTTGTAAATTAAAACTTTCCAGTAGTTTTTTGTCCAGCACCTTTTGTATTTTTAAAGGCTTACGATTCTGCGGATGATTGGTCTGAACACATCAGCTCTTCAGGCAAAAAATACTACTACAACTGCCGAACAGAAGTTTCACAATGGGAAAAACCAAAAGAGTGGCTTGAAAGGTATATCTGTGTATCTGTTTTCATTGTATAGATAACAAATACTCTTAAGATCATTTAAGAGCAGTTGAGCTTATCTAATAGATTACTGCTATAGAAGATTTTGGTCTACTGTGTTCCTACGCTTATCAGAACCTCTGGCACCTATTTTTATCCCTTAGTGATCTACAGTGGGAGGGGGTAGTATGGTTGGTTTAGTTTCTTGGTGGGGTGGGCGATTGCTTCTTGGTTTGGGTTTTTGGGGGGTTTTATTTGTTTGTTTCGTTGTTTGCTGTTGTTACTGCATTTGGGTTTCAGGTTTTTGTTTTGTTTTTCTCAATATTACTGAGCTGAAGTGTTATATTGGAGCTTCAACAAGTGCTGGTGAAGGAAGCAGTGTCTGGACTTTGCCTGCACCCATCAGTAGCAGCAAGCTCTTAGGATATTTTAATTCACCTCATGTAATTTCACCTGTATGAAATGTTGTAAATTCTTTCTTAACTTGTGCTTTTCTTTTACCAGAGAGCAGAGACAAAAAGAAGCAAGCAAAATGTCAGTTAACAGTTTTCCGAAAGATAGGGATTACAGAAGAGAGGTGATGCAGGCGACAGCTGCCAGTGGGTTTGCCAGTGGAAGTATGTGGCTTGTTTTACAGTAATATATTCTTGCCTTGTTTTCATTACTGTTGTCTTTTCCAAACTTAAAAAAATAAGGCCTTTCCTAAGCTGTTTTTCTCTCTTTTTTTATCTAAGAGGGCCAAAGCGGGTAGCACAGACAGCTCTTGCAAATGTTACTTCTTATAATAACTTTGAGCTTTTATTAGTACAACACTTGCTTAATGCTTTTAGTGGTGACCCTCTTTTTTGCAGCGTTTACTGCCTAATTATCTTTATAGGTAGTTAGTGAGACAACTTGCAGTTTATGGTATAGTTGGATTCTCATGATCACTGAGACCTGTCAGTGTCATTCTGAACTTAAAATTAGAGATGAGGAAATCTTTTCCAAAACCTTGATTTGACATCTGAAAATAATAAAGTAATTTAATGGACTATGATACAAAGGTTTTCAGAGGCTTTTGTACATTACTGGAAGCATACACTTACCATGCCAATACTCTTTAACAAAACCTTGCCTAGACTATGAATTTCTGTTACTGGATTTATTTTATTTTTTTTCCTCATACCTGCCTTTAATCTTTGTCAGTTTCTTTTCCAGGGAAATATTTGTACTGAGATTGTTTCTGTATGCTGCTGTAGTTTGGGTGAATTTGTAGCATAGTTCTCAGGATGTTTGCAAAGAAGCCAAAATATTGATATTCCTCTCCCCCCATCCCTCACTTTTGCTTGGAACTTGACAATGCAGAGACTTAATACAGAACTGTCTATCTGTATGCTGAAACATACTGCATATGCTAAGCATACTTTATGCTACAGAAAGCAGAAGTGCATATTGCAGTAACTGCTTGTTTTGTAACTGGTGAAAATCTAGGATCAATAAAAAGAATCAGTCTGTGTTTGCTTGGTATGTTCCCTGTGTAGCATATTTTAAAGTCTGTAATTGTGTGACAAATGCAGGTGAGTCACTTAATATATAGTCTTCGTGAATTAATTCAGCTGAAAGGGAATTCTTTGTTGTAGTACGCGAGTGATTTGAAGTGGAATTCTTTGAAGGCTAGAATTTGAAACTTAAATTATACTCAGTGTTTAGGATTTTCAATGAACAAAAGAATGGCACAAATTATCTCTTCATGCTAAACGTAAGAGGGAAATAATAGATTTTGATTTAGGTTTTTTAGGAGACTTCAAAAATTAACTTGACTGTAACGTTGGTTATAAAGCCTTCCAGCAAAACATAGTGTTTAACCGGAACTCTAAATCAAGCAAAGGTCACAGAAAATGCATTTCATCAGTGAGTAGAATCCAGTTTTGCCTTTTTTGGTGCCTGTCTACTTGGGACTTTCTTTAATCATAAGCAGTTTAATCAGTTCTAGTTGTTGATGTCCAGCAGTATTAATAAAAGTCACTGCAGTCTGAGGCAAGTTTCTAATTTAATCTTTTTTTCTTTTTGCAACACTACTTGGGGAATCCTGGACAAAAGTGGAAGACAAGCATTCCAGCGACGCCAGTAGTATGCTCCCACAGAATATTTTATCTCAAACAAGCAGGCACAATGACAGAGACTACAGACTGCCAAGAGCAGAGACTCACAGTAGTTCTACTCCAGTACAGCATCCCATCAAACCCGTGGTTCATCCAACTGCTACCCCAAGCACTGTTCCTCCTAGTCCATTTTCTCTACAATCTGATCACCAGCCAAAGAAATCCTTTGATGCTAATGGAGCATCAACTTTATCAAAACTGCCTACATCCACATCTTCCATCCCTGCACAGAAAACAGAGAGAAAAGGTATGCATAATGAAATTCCTTCTGTTATTTAAGATGATGCATTGAATTTGCATTGCTTATTTGAAGTGTGTTAGTTCTAAAATTCAAAGATTTTGTTCCCTGTTGATTTTTTTTTTTTTTCTTTTCACTTTTGCCACATTTGCTATCTTACACCTGTTTAAATTAACACTACAGTCTTTGCTTTTTACTGGCTTATTCTGCAAATTATAATTTCAGATGATACTTTTAAGACATTTTAGTAGGACATTTTCATTTTTGTCCTCCCTCAGGTTGTTTTGAATCTTTGATGTTACTTAAGTTCTTAACAGATGTTGCACCATGTGAAAGTCATTTCACATGACCATTATGTTTCATGAACTGTTTGGAATGTCAGGGTCATCAAACTTTTCAATAAACACACACATGCAGTTCTTCCAGAGAGCAGCACAATTTTACACGTTTGTAACACCAACTCTTCTGTCTTATCTGTGACTTGTAACATACTGGATCCTTCAGTTCTAAAGCTGCTGGAAGTTTGTGTTTCTAGATAATACATACCAGAAACCTTTAGTCATCCAGTGAAGACCAGGACTATATGTGCATTGTTTGTGACCCTCCAAAAGCCTATATTTCAGTTGGATTTACTTCATTTTTAAGGAAGAAGATCTCAAGACAGTTGTCAGAATGGAGATGTCTGTTATTAGTGATAGTATGATACGTTAGTACAGCTGAGTTCTTGGAGTGTAAGAGAATTATGTTTTGGAGGATTTGGGATGGGGGAAAGTAATTCTTGATAAACTTGTCTGTTTTGGGTTTTTTGGGATTTGTTTTTTGAAGTGGGATTCTTGACCTGTTGAGATTTGTAAATCTGTCTAGTTACAAAAGAGTAGTAAAGTGCTAAAACCAAGAAAATAACTGGTCTGACACTAGTCTTATACTCTGTTTATTGTTCTGCTTTCCAGTTTTCTTTATTAAGGAAGTTCTGCTTTTACCCAGAGATAAGTGTACATAGCCATCCAAAACAGTCAAGCAGTATTATACATTGCCAAATACTACAATGTAAGAAAATTGTGCATGTAAAGAAATCTTGTATGTCTTTCTTGGGTTTTTGTGTATATTTTACATCACCTTGTACATGAATGTTGACTATACAGAGAAACAGAAGATTTTCAGCAAGCCTTTTTCTATTCAAACAGTGAGGCAAGAACTATTAGTTGATGCATGGTTCTTGTACTGAATACCATGGTCACTTGCTTCTGTTTAGCTTCTAAGTTTTGATTGCAGTTTGATGCTTTTTTTAAACATGACAGTGCAAAACATGCACATCAGATGTTCTCTCCTTTGTTTATCCTCTATTTTCATTTCTTTGAATATATTTTAAAAATAGTAAACTGGTATTACTACTCAACTCTGTTATGTACTTGGTTCCTGTTTGGTGTGTGATCAGACTTCAAACTGGATGTTCTTTCCATGTTTTACAACATGTGTTTGCTAGTTGCTTCCACTTAAATTGAGCAAACTGAATCTTACTGCAAGTGAAGGGATTTTCCATTGTGACAACCGCTGCAAATGTTGGTAGGGAGTTGCAGTAATTCTTACATATGAAATTCATTTGAGAACATATGGTTGGGTATGAATACATATTTTTACACCCTCTGTGAAAATGATCACACAGGGTGGTCTTGACACTGTAAATCTTACTTTGGAATCCATGTTACCATGGATAGTTCCATATTAAATAATCAATTTCTGTATTCCTATGTAGGAATGGGTTACATGCATAGATTCTCCATAATACACCTCATTGATGTGTTTCATGCCACTTCATTGTGAGCAAATGTGATACTGAGCTTTAGACAGGGTGGATTACAGAAAGCTAGTAAGTAATTGAAGACTCGGAATAGGTGAATGTTAGGCTTGAAACACTCCAGAAAATGCAAGTTTTTGCTTGAATTTAACTCTCACAGAACCAGGAAAATCCAGTGCAGCTTATAAGAGATCATTCAAAGAGTATATTCAGTTGTGTTGCCTTTTTTTTTTGGTGAATGCTGGACTTCCTTTTTCTTACTTTGCAAAGAAATTTGACCAGTAAAATTTCTGTAGCATTTGACATATCTAAGTTTAAAAGAGAGAAAGAAGCAGTGCTGTGTACTGGGCTGGTTTCATTTGCTTCGGTTACTCATTCTCCAGAGGTGACTGTGAACCTGTAGTACCATAGGCACACAGTTTTAACATATTTGCTTGCAGCTGTAACACAAAATGAAAAAGAAAAAAAAGTCTTGACACATTTGGCTCAATCTTCTAAAAGAATCTTCATAGAATTGGAAAATAGAGGGTTTTTTTTACAGTCGTAAAGCAAACAGCCTTTTTATTTTTCTTTTTTCTGTTCACTAGCTGAGCCATCCCTCTCTTTATGAAAAGAAGTAAAGCTGTGGTTTTTGCTTATAAAAATAATTTGGTGTAAATGACTGATTGATACGTGCAGTAGTCCTTGCCTAAATGAGTTCTTGCTTTTTGTCAATGTATTGCTGGCAGCCTTATTATGCCGGTATGTATGTACCACTGTTTTGATAGTTCTGTTCTTACTGTGTGTTTTTTAATGCAGTGATAGTTATGAACAGCAAGCCAACAAAAAAAAAAAAAAAACACCATTTTTTTCAGCTCAATCTCTTTTGCTGCAGGAGTATCTTGTAGTCCCACAAGGAGATTGAATAAAATCCCTGGGTGAACTATAGCTCAGCTGTTAGCAGTAGTCCTCTGCCCTCAGTGGCTGGCAGTAGTGGAGAGTTCCTGGGGAACTATTTGACCTCTACTCTTTGGTTTGATTGTTCCAGTCAGAATCTGCTGCTTCTGTTTGTGCTCACTGTGAGTGCCTTATGCAGGTAAAGTGTGGGGTTGCTTTTCCTACTTTTTGGCTGCTTTCTCTATAGGGCACATCACATTTTCCTATTTCTAATTCAGTTACTGAAAGAAATGTTGTGTTGTCCTACCTAACAGTGCGTTTGTCTGTAGGATACTTCTGACACATTTCCTTCCAAGTACCATCAGGCAGCAGTTATTTTTCTAGTACAGCAGTACTCTAAAGCAAGCGGGCCGGTGCAGTTCTGGGTGGGTTACGACCCCGATGCTGACACACTAAAGCAGTTGGTTAGTGACAGCTGAGCTTCTTCCTCATCCATTTCTCACCCCTGTGGTTTTCTTGTAACACTTGCTAGTCTTTAGCAGTCAGTTATTAACGTCATTCCTTGTATAGTTACATCTTCTTTGGCAGAGTTTTGCAGTTTTAAGTATATTACTCAATTCATACAGTGGTTAGAAAAACCCAACGCTAGCAAGGTTGTTAGCGGTTTCTTCCAGTACTTCATGCTTACTTGCTCAGCATTGCTGTTACATTTGTTTTGGCAGCAGAAAAAATATGAAAATTTAGTTTAAGACTGGAGTAATCCAAATGAGAAAAATATGGATTTTTTTTTTTCTCATAGATAAATTGAGCATATTTGAGAACTCAGTTACTGTTGTTGCCATAGTTTCATTTTGCCAAATAGTTTGCAAAATGCAGTGCTTTTACATATTTATCTGTTTTAGTTTGGCTTAAGGTCCATAGTAGGTCAGAACTGAAGTATGTAAAAAAGGTAAATCTGATTGTCACTGCTTAGAGAATTTAGTTGGTGACTGTACACTTAAGGTTCTTGAGTGCAGATTAATGTATTCAGTTTCTTAATCATAACAGTAAATCAGGCAGTTCAGTTAGCTGTTGTAGGTAGTGGTTGTTTAATCTGCATAGCTAACAGAGGTGAAGGTTATGGGGCAATAAGGCATTGAATTTCTGAAAAGTTTTGTAGTGCAGTTTTCCTTCCACAGAGAGCACCCAGTGAAGAGTACACATGCATGACTAGCTAGCAGAGCAAAGATTCAGCTCAAGCTCACAATCCAAGTGATTGAGTAATATATTGTTGGTTACAAAGGACTTCAAATGTGTTGGTTTTATTTTAGATGGCATAAAAAAACATCTATCAGTAGTAATAGCTGTTGGAATACTCAAAGGGTCACATTGATAATGTAGAGTAATCCAGTCAGCAGTAACGGGTAATTTCCATGTCATTATTTCAACAAAGATTTTTCTTCTCCAGCTCAGCTGTCCATATATATGAAAAAATAAGAGGAGGCTATATATAGCAGCATTTGGAAGCTACTCATTGCATAGGAAGTACTAGTATTTTAGTTGTCAGAAGGGACTGTGAAGGAACCTAGTGCACAAAAAATGCATTTAGTTTTTTTGTTCTTCTTTCCCCGCCTTCTCTGTCATGCTGATGTGTCCAAATTATTCAGCACACCATGCATGAGAAAGGAGTAGTAGGAACAGGTACTGAAAGGACCTCAACAGGTAGAACAGGGTGACTGAGGCACAAGAGGTACAGGACTGTTGGTGTCAAGAGCTCTTTGTTGAAACAGAGAAGCTGAACAGTCAAAAGACTTGTTTTTTCACGCCCCTGCATTAAACCAAGGCTGAATAACTTCATTTTCACTATAACATTCTAGGCTGAGAATTGCTTTTCAGAATGACATTCATTAGTGGACCAGCTGTTTGCTTAGCAGCAAAAGGCCCTTGTCATAAGGAGCAGAGATTGGTGGTGGCAGGATTCAGCAGCACTTTTAATATACTGCCTCAGACTTTGAGAAGCTAAGCATTTGCTGCCTTCTGTCTAGGTTGTAATTGAAGAACGTTGTGACACGACTGCAGAAAATGATCTGTGGTGTTTTTTCTGAAAGGATTACTTGGCGTTAAGAACTCCACGCTGCTAGGAAATACGGAATGTAACATTTCCATTGTGACTTTAACATGATGTTTCTGGGGCAAGCACTGGCCTCCAGTTTGTTTCAGTTCTGATACCTCTTTGCAAAGCGTACAGCAAAGACACATCTTTGTCATAAAGGTTCTGGTCATAAAATACTGTCTAATAACTCGGACTTCTCTCTCTTTTGTTTGAAAGATGTGACTGCAGGTCATACTCCAGCAGAGCAGATAATGAATAGCGAACCCTTTCCTAATCATTGTAGTATTCAAAAATTAGTTTCATTGTAAAAAGCTTTTTTTTTTTTCCACTCCATTTTAATGTAAAACCAAGTAATAGTTATAGAATCACAGAATCAGAGAACGGTTAGGGTTGGAAAGGACCTTAAGATTGTCCAGTTCCAAGCCCCCTCATTAAGTTCATCTCCACATCTAGTTTTTTTGTTCGCCATCTGATTACTTTTTGGATGGCTTTTTCTTGCTCATTTTTTTTTTTTTCTGTATGATTAAAGTTGGCAGTCCAGAAACTTGTTTAGTTCTATATTATAGCTTCATATGTAGCTTGTTTACATGCTTGTCAGAAAGCATGCAGTATTTGCTTATGTTTTTTTGGGGGTTTGGTTTTTTGTTTTTTTTTGGTTTTTTTTTTTTTTTTTTAGAAATTTTCTTAAGAGCTTGGTTTATGGTGCAAATTAATGTTCAAAATCACAAAAACTAGTTTAAAAAAATAGCAAATTTTAATTATTTTTTTTTTTTTCTTGAGGGACAGCTGAAACATGAATATTAACAAAGTCTTCAGCAGTTCAGAATATCGCAGTGGGCTGTTATGCTTTTGTTTTTAATATTATTTTTAAAAATTATTACAAAAGTTTTCCATGGGACTTTCATGATAGTAACTGAAATTTTATGTGAGGTATAAGAGTCACTTGCATAGCATTTCGATGGAAACTGGTGTTGGCATTGAGGAGGCTGCAGAGTTGCCCTGTAATTTTCATTTTCTTTTTGTAAGATTGCAGTTGTATTTACAAAAATCACTCTGCTTTATGTATTAGTGGTTCAGATTAGGTTTATGAAGGACTGCTGTGTAATCCAAAGCCTTATTTTGCAATAATACTGTAGCTAGCTTGTTAAGGAACATGAATTTTTGTTGGCAAAGGCATGCAGACCAGTGTGTTGGAGTTACATATCTTAACAAATCCAAGTCTTTCAGCTTTGTAACTTTTCTCAGTGTGCTGTGTTCATTTTGACTGTTTCATGATGGCTGAGGCATCGAAGGCATTAAAGAATTACAGGACTATATAATTCTCAGCTTTTTAACATCCTAGTAAATGGTTTAGAAACTAGGAAATAGTATTTAAATTTTGAGAAGTACTTTTAATTGTGTGGCAAAACATACAATAAGTAGTCTCTCAATGCAGATCAGAAAAGGGGAGTTAGGGAAGAGAAGGGAATTAGAAGTTTCTGTTTTCTGTTTGTTGAAAAAGCAGGGGAAATGCTTACATCCTGGTGAATGATAACTGAGGATTTTTGAGAGACCATATTTCATCTTGAGGAGTTTTGACTAGTGTTAGCTTTAAAGATGAAACTTGCAAGTTCTGTCTAGGGTCATAAATTTAACCAGTTTTAAACATATTGTAATTGTGTTATACAAAAAAAATGGATGTGTAAATATTTAGAAGCTTTGTTTTGAAGGCAGTATTTCTTGGATTTATTTCTGTGAAATCAAATGTCCAGCCTGGGAGCCATGGAGTAAGATAGGGTGCTTAAATTAAGGTGTAATGAAAGTTGCAGTCTCTGTTTTCTTAGCATGTTTGTTTTCATCACAAAGAAGTTTCCCATGTAGAGAACAAAATATCCATTCAGGCTACTTAATATGAACAAGAAATACTCATTATTTCCACAAATATTTTTTTACTTCTTTTTTTTTTTCTGTCAGAAATAGATTTATACCCCTTTATTTCACTATGAGTAATTTAAATTAATTTGTAAAGTGCAGTGGTTCTCTTTGAGCATTCATTTTAATCTATATCCTTTATGATGTTAAGTAAAAGTTAAAATATATGCATTCAGGTAGTCATGATGGTAGAAGAGTCACGATCATAGAGATGTATTCAACATTTGGACTCTTGTTTTTTTAATGTTAACCATTTCAAAAGATTTGGAATGTTAGCATTAAACACTGTCCTTTTTTCAAATTGTTTTGTCTAGGTGTTTAATCTGGGTGATCATACAAAAAATGTCTTTCACAGACATATTTTAACTCATACTTAAAATAGAGCAGATTCTCCTGGAAGGCATGCTGAGGCACGTGAAAAACAGCAAGGGGCTTGGTGACAGCCAGCATGGCTTCATTAAGGGGAAATCCTGCCTGAACAATTTGATGGTTTTTCTATGATGGGGGTACGGAACTGATGGACAAAGGTAGAGCAGTTGATGTCATCTACCTGGACTTGTGCAGAACATTCGACACTGTCACACACAACATCCTTGTCTCTAAATTGGAGAGACATCAATTTGATAGGTGGACCACTCAGTGGATAAAGAACTGGCTGGATGGC
>JASSUY010006161.1:0-25531 GCA_032466535.1 Forpus xanthops | reverse complement strand
CTGAGGAAGAAATTCTTTACTGTTCGGGTGGTGAGGCACTGGAATGGGTTGCCCAGGGAAGTTGTGAATGCTCCATCCCAGGCAGTGTCCATGGCCGGGTTGGACAGAGCCTTGGGTGATATGGTTTAGTGTGAGGTGTCCCTGCCCATGGCAGGGAGCTGGAACTTGATGATCTTAACATCCTTTCCAACCCTATTTTATGATTCTATGATTCTAAATAATACCAACACTACAATGTAATGTGGTGTACCAAAATACTTGTGCTTACATTCTCCAACAAAAAGTGTAAGGTCCTTTAGGTAGGATTACAAAATACAAAAGAATGTGTTTGAAGCTAAATTTTATTTATATATGCAAATACGTCATCTTTTTAGTACTGGTTTGTGGTGTGTCTTGTTCTGGCAAAATTTAGTAAGGTGTGCAAAACCAGTGATGATAAGGCTAGTTACCAGTGAGTTTCACTCCCATGGTTTGGACCAATCCCCAGGAAAATGTTGCATCCAATGCAGATGACAGATAGCAATAAAATAATGAAGTATCCATCAAAATACTATCTTTCTTCGAGTTCAAAAATGGTGCCTTCATCATAGGTCTGTTTCTTGAGTTTGCATTTGGAATAATTCCTAATTGATTTACTGCCAAAAAGAATATTTTGCTATGTTTTATTTTCTTCAGGAACAAAAAAAGTATGAGAGAGTTGCACATTCAGTTCTATCTTTTGGTTCCCAAATTTGAGATTATAAGGATCCTATTTTAAGTTATTATAATAAGAAGCAGTTTGGGCACTGTTTAAAGAAAATCTAATATTTACCTGTTGCTTTCCTACAACAAAACTAAAGTGATACAAAAGTTCCTCTGAGCATGTATTTTGATGTAAAAAACTTTATTATCAGTGATGATGCCGGAAGAAAACCAGTATAAATTAAAGAATTCATTTAGGATCTGGGGAGTATCTACGGTGTCAGTTAGAGACACTGTCTCTGCCCAGAAAAGTAATGTTTGCTTCAAGAGTCATACACATTTAATAAGCATGGAGTCTCATACTGTCTTTTGCAACTAAGTTTTACCTTAAATATTGGGATACTACTGTTTTTATTATGGTATTTCCTTCTAGGCTTCATAAAGTCAGCATTTCTGTTCATAGACATAATTCATTACACTCACTTTCTGTACCTACAGCTTTTTTCTTAATTTAAAGGACTTCAGTCTTAGGTCCCATGTAAAGAGATTTCCTCTGAAGAGAAAAAGTAAGAAATTAACATTAACAGCATAAGCCCTGGGGTTTTGTGAACCTTCTCTTAGGAGCTGTTCAGAAAGTTTCTCGAAAATATTCCTTACAATTTCAGATACCAATAATGTCACATCTCGACTGAAAAATCATTGCAAAGAGCAAAATGCTGCAGAATACACACTTGAAATGGAAACATGAATTGCAGAATAAGTCCTTAGAAATAGGTCTCAGGTTCACACAGAAGATTCAGGAACTGTTTGATAAATACAATCTGTTTGATGATGCATTTCCCACAGGTTAATGATCATGCACAAAGGTGTCTTTTCACATCTCTGGCTATTATTTGCCTGCTACTTATACACTAATTTGTAGAACAGTGAAAAAGTTCACCTTGCAGTGAAAAATTCATTTTGACAGTGGCAGTTGCATCCAGCTGTTTCTTTTGTACAGAGCTAACATCACTTAGGTAGGATGTGGTGGATTTGTGATGTGCCCACTATAGAAAATGAGCAACCACAAAGATGGACCAGTTAAAAGTACCTAAATGTTGATGGAAATGTTTCCTCCGTAATAGTTCCTTGGCTTTTAGAATTATAATAAAGAACTTTAGCAGTCATTTAAAATATAATTCATCATAAAATTAAATTTTTGTCATAGGGATATCCAACTTTGGAAATCTTCAGACTACTTTTGCCACACTTTGTGGATGGAGCTTGAATGTATCAAAACTCCTTCCAGTTGTCACTTGGCAATGTCAATGGAGTATCATCACATTCAAATGCTTCAAGGAATGCTGATGTATTTTACAACTGAATATGGCTCTATGTGCTGGCATCAGTTTGGGTGGGATAATTTTTTTTTTTCAGATTTTAGTAATTACATGAGCGATGCTCATTACCAAGTGTTTTTCAAATATCTTGTCAAGTATTTTTCAGCTTTTGAAGCACTTAAGTTGCAAATAAGTGCTCAAACGAGCAAAAAAGACCTGTTTCTTAGTGATCTTAACAGAGGTGTGAAAGTAATAGCACTGAATTTCAGCTCAGGTTTCCTTCAGTTCAAATAGAGATAAAAACATGAAAGAAGAAATATTTTCCAGCACAAAATTTTGTGTGACATAAATTATATTTATTTTTGGCTCATTAATACCCTTTGATTATTTTAAATTGCCTAGTTAGAAGCATTTTAGAACGAAATGACAAGGGATATTTCCAGTTAATCTTTGCAAAAGTTTGGTGCTTCTCCTTAAGCCAGTTCATGCGCCATACTGCTTTCATTTGTCCAGCTGCTAATATAAATGATGATCTGTTGAACTGCATCTCTCTTGGCAATATATAAACTGGCAAGGATTTCTGGACAGTTGTGTGCGTTTGCTTTATGAACAAACACACCATTCTGTATACCAGCACTCACTGCATTGCATTAAACGGTTTTGCAAATATGGAGTGACTTTCTGAGAGATTTAACTGACATATCTTTAGTTGGAGGGATCTAAGACGTGCACCGACTGTGACTTCTGTTTTGTCAGAGCTGATAAGTTTCTTTAAAAATTTGGAGAGGGAGAAATTAAGCTAATTTGAAAATGAACAAAGGAACGAATGGCCTCCATCATATTTACCCTGTACCATACCTAGACTAACTGTAAATATTTGGAAAGAATCTATGGTCACATTTAACAACAGACATCCTTTGACTTCAGTGAATTCTAGAAAACATCATTAACATTATAGCCTTGTCGTGGTTTAAGCCTAGCTGAAACTCATGCAGTTTGCTCCCTCGCTCCCCCCTCTTTCTTCCCCCCCACTCCCAGGGGGATGGGGAGGAGAATAAAAAGAATGTAACTCCCACCGGTTAAGAACAATCCAGTAACTAAGGTACAACACAAACCACTGCTGCTACCACCAATAATAATAATAAGAGAAACAACAAGGGAAGAGAATACAACTGCTCACCACCTGCCAACCGATAACCAGCCCAACCCAGCAGTGAACCCACTCTTCCGGGTCAATGCCCCTAGTTTTTACATCCTAGGCATGATGTGCTGTTGTATGTAATACCTCTGTTGTCAGTTTGGGTCAGGTGTCCTGTCTCTGCTTCCTCCCAGCTCCCCCTCCTCCCTGGCAGAGGATGAGGCTCAGCAAGTCCTTGGTCAGACTAAACATTCGAGCAGTAGCCAAAAACATTGGTGTTATCAGCACTGTTTCCAGGCTAAAAGTCAAAACCACAGCGCTGCACCAGCTACTAAGAAGGAGAAAAAATGACTGCTACTGCTGAACCCAGGACAAGCCTTCTCTGTTCTTAGAGCAAAATTCTGTTACCACTGGTTAAACTGACATAGTAGCCAATTTTGAGATAATGTCTTATGAGTACGGCTGTGGGACAGCAGTAATACTTTTTATGTGGAAAATCTTTTGGACCTACTAATTTACCTTGGTTGATAATCTGCTCCACAAGGTGGAGATGGATGCAAGATCAGACCCTGAGTGATAAAGATTGAGGCCTGTACTGGGAAGACACTATTTATATATGGGTTGGAGTACCATGTTTTCACTCTCTCTTTTTATACTTAATGTTGATTGAAGACTATTCTGTGAAAACTGGACCTTTTTCATGTCTTAGAAGCTAACATGTTACAACATATATTGAAGTAGTCTGTGTTTTCTTGTACAGGTTATTTTCTTAATGGAGAATAATAACAATGTAAGGAATGTAAATGGAAAAAGCTAATTTTTGCATTCTTACTATGTAAATTTTTGCATTGTTTGAAGTTCAGCCTGTTCAGCACTTATGCTACAGCTTATGTATTATGCCCTTACAGAATCATGAGGAAAGCCTAGAAATGCTTTTATGAATATGAACATAATTTCAAATGGAAAATGTTGTAAGAAAAATACCTATAAAATGTAGTTTGCTATGTCAGTATATTTATGGCACCACAGTACAGTGCTTATAAACACAGCAGTCAGAGCTTAATCATTCCCATCAGTGGTGATTTTGCTCATCCTCAGACAGCACAATCTACCAGTGTTGTGCTTATTTATTGACTCTAGAATTTAAAGGAACCTGCATGGTTACCACCTAACTCCTTGTATAATGTTTTTTCACTGCTAGAGAAACTGCATAGGGATAAAAAAGTGTTCAAAGTAAGATTAAGTGCAATATGAAATAGTGATTTAGCTAGTTTCACTTGTGAGTAAGGAAACACTGACCCAGCATCATTTTGCAGGATCAGATTTTCCTATAAAACTTGAAACTGAGTATCTGACTAAGTAAAGTCGTTAAAGACCACACTCAACTTTGCGGAAGAGTGGAAGTATTTTCATGGATGTTTTAGTTGTATTCTTGCTTGGATACTTGTATTCAGCCTTTTTATATTTCCCCTGCTGACTGACAGGAAATAGTCTAGTTTTTAATCTATTGGTTTTGTTTGCGTTGGTTTTGTTTGTGGTTTGGTTTTTTTTTTATTTTTTTTTTTGTTTTTTTTTTTTTTTTTTTTTTTTTTTTTTACAGCTGTGTTCTAATGAAAATATTTTGTTCTGACAGGGGCCCAGCTGGCTTTGGCACAAAGAGTTGAAAAATCAGTTCCAGATAGCAGCATTGGATTGTCAGGTTTGTATCTGAGATTAGCAGTCTAATGAAAATAAGACGCTTGTCTTCCTATTTGTACACAGAGTTTGCACCTACAAATTGTTGTTGACCAATTCTGGCAGATCTAGCTGCTATGGCTTTACTGGTATCTGATTTAGGAGCTTTAGTTTCACTAATTTTCAGTTTGCCTCAAGTGATGTAGACACCTTTGATGGTCAGTGAACTCAAGTTGCAAAGTTTCAGGTGAAATAATTTAGCTGAAGGATTAAAATATTTGGAACAAACCCATTGAGATGACTTTAAAAATGAACAGGACATATTATCTTTGTTTTTCTGAGTTTTCCTTCATTACTATTAGCAAGAAACATTTTCTACTATAAGGATAAAGCAACATAGTTCAGTTTGTGATATGTTGCATTACTGAAAGTCCTTCCCAGTTAATTCTGAGTATAAAATTTGCTTAAATAAAGCCTATATCTTCTCTCTAGTGTATTATATTGACTTTTAATCCACCACTTCTTTACATTTTTTTAAAAGAACTGGTAAAGTCAAATTGTAAACCATTTGGGGGTGAAATTTGCTGACCTGAGACTCTCCTTTCCCAAGATTTCTGTTGACATATAGATTGCAGTTCTTAGCATATATTGGTATAGATCATAACATCCTACCTTCAGTGTTCCTTCCCAGTCTTAAATATCTCTTAAAGGTGAAAGTAGATGAGAAGTCTAAAGCATTATTTTTATGCAGGTACAAATGAAGTTACAATTTCAGCTAGCCTTAGAGCTGTGTTAGAGTATTTTGAGATCATGAATGGTGCTTATGGCTTTAGCTTTCTTCGTGAGTATAAGACATGCAAATGGTGTCTCTTAGAAGGCCTCAGCATCACTGATTCTTTAACTTCTGCATCAGCGATTCTCAGTCTTCCCAGCATTCAGAAAATACTTGCTTTATTTTTTTTTTTTTTCCAGAAGTGAAAAGATGTTTTTTTAAGACATAAGAACTGTGTAAGAGCAGCTCATTGAAGGGTTATTACTGTTTAAGGAAATCCAAGTTATATCTCTCAGTACGAATAGAAGTTGTTGTTATATGTGGAATAGGCCACTTCTGTTTTTAATATGCCAAGATACCTCCATGCTTAGATAGCCCAGAAATGTGCTTACATGTTTATTTGCATCACTATTCTCTTTAACATATTCAGTGTTAGCTATTAAAAGCCTAGGGTTTTGCAGTCATTAGAAGTGCCTGACTTCAGGGGTCAAAAATGCCAATAGGAGAAGAACTGAAATAAGAGCACTTGGAGAAAATATTCTTGCATATACCTTCTAAAACACTTTATAATCTTCTTAAATTAGGGTCATTATGCAGTATAAAATAATTCTTAGCAAATTAATAAAAAGATCACATGCAATAACCATGTAAACATAGAGGGTAAATAAAACTCCACTGTAATAAATGGAACTTAATTGATTTCTTATGAGCTGTTTCTACCTCCACTTTCCTTAAAATTACTTGTTTATGTAAGTGCTTAAAATAATTTTGTGAAGTTACTCTGATTAGCACTAAATCAAAATTTCTGATAAATCAATGACTTTGTTTTACTAAATTAAATCATTCTAACATCAAAATTGGTTATATTTTATGAAATTGAACTTTGATTAAGAAAGGAATGCAATTTTCTTACCAAAAGACCAGCATTGTTATATACAGCTGAAAAAAAAACATTCAGGAGGGCATCAAAGAATAATATTGTGCTCTGTCTCTTGTTAATACAGAATCTGGAATTCCAATTTGCATTTGCATCACTTGGCAAACTCACTGTAAAAACAAACTCAACACTACCATTCCCCCTTTTTAAAATATTTTGTCTAGGTGTATTACCAGAGATCTTTGTCAGAGATCTTTGCTTGAGGTCAAAGAGGCCATTGTATTGCCTATATTCATAAAAGTGTAAATAATCTAACAGGACATAGAAGATTGACATGAGTTGATGGTGTCTCCTCTAGTTTTTGCCATTTTTTTCCAAATTGAGCGCAGATGTGTTTAGGGGAAAAATACTAATGACAGAAATGGTCTCAAAATAAAGCATTAAGAGATTCACCCTTCCAGTGACAGTACTTTGAATTCAGGTAATGTAAATAATTGGAATGCATCTCTCTTCAAATCTTTTACCCCCAAGGAACAAGTGGTATTAAATTAGTTGAAACAAATCAACAATAAAAAATGCACCTTTACCCAAGCCCATGATTTTAATTTAGGATTAAACTTGATAAAACCATTCTCACCATTTCTGTTCAGCAGCAGAAAATGCCTCTTACCCATTCTGTTTGACTCATAAGATATGGTTTCCCTACAATCCTTCCAGTCACAAGTTCACTAACAACTAGAAGGTGTCATTTATCTTTTTTCCCTAATGGATGTTTATACAATGCCGTGGTCTTTATAAGAGCCAGTGAGTCCCGCATGCCTTGCTTAAAATGGAGTCACTTCATAGCAATTTTCTAAGCAGATCAGAGTATGGAGCTTTACTTCTTCTATCAATTTTAATGAGAAACATAGAAACAGATGTGAAAGTTCATTAATATGAAAGCACTCTTACTTCAAATGGAGCACTATGTGTTTGCTTCCTATACAGTGTACTTTCCACCTCTTTGTTGAAAGCAAGGCTTCTATAAACTGTTTAAGAGAATATTTTGTGTCACATTTAGTCCATGGGCTGCATATTTCAGTTTATATAGAAAATACAAAACAAATGAAAAAATTTGATTTACCCAGGGCCCAAAGTGACTGAGGTATGAGTACCAAAAATGTCAATACTCAGGAACAAATTCATGTAAAGCAAAAATTCCAGAGGTAACCAATGTCAAACATATGTCTGATGCTAATGCTTTTCTCTTCCTCTCCATTTTAGTAGAATTGGACTGCCTGAAATGCTTACAACAGCATTTATTAACAGAAGATAACATAACCACAAGCAGGAAAAGAAAAATATAAAACTTTTTTCTCCTGATGTAAATCTGATACCTTGCTGAATACTGTTATATTTTTCACTTCACAATTAATGTTGAAATATAGGAAAACAAATGAAATAAAAGGGGAAAGTACATACAGCACAAGCTGCAGACAGCTATCCTTCACACATCTACAAAGGGGGAGTTCTCACCCCCCTTCATCTTGTCCTTACAGGAAAATGACTGAAGCAGGCATATCACCTCAGAAGTGGACAAAAAGTAGAAAACAGTCTGATTACTAAACCTTTGCTGCAAAGAGAAAGAGGAGAAAAATTATCCAATTTATGCAAATCTGCTCCTTATCACAGAATATACAGTACAGTACAGATAAGCCTTCACATTTCTCACCATCTTTGCTGCATGCACACCAGGTTAAAATATTGTCAGATGAGTGCCCAAACCTGCAGGGTTGCTTTTTGCTCTATTAAAAAGTCCTTTAGATGGCAACTTCACAGAATATAATTATAGCTGGCTAAGTAGTCTCTACTATCTTAAGCAACTAGAAAATAAGAGTGTTGTTTTAAATTTAGAGTGGTTCAAATGAATGGTTTTTTAATGTCATTTGACTAATTTGCCTATGGATGAAGCTATGCTGTACCACACTGTGAGCAAATAATTTTATTCAGTCTAAAGTACAGCACTGAAAGCATAGCATAGCAGGCTCTTCAAAAGTTTTGGGAACCAAAACATGAAACCATAGTAGAAATCAGAGTAACTTGACCTAAGGACAAAGGCAGTTAATCAGTTCTTCCTAAAATGGAAAGAAGCCTTCTGTATGTAGACAGTTCTTTCCCCTGGGTTCTAGTATTATAGGGTTGAGATGAAGTTCAAAGTCAGACAGTCAGTATCTTTGACATTCTCTTAGCAAAATAAATGCTAATGGTGTCAGTAACAGCTCAATAACAATGAATGTTTTTCTTAAAGGGTAATCAGGACTCTGCTCTCCCTTTCTGAGAGTGAACTTCTTCCACAGCTGGAAGACTGCACTTTAAGTCATGTCAGAAACTGAAGGATGTCAGTGCACTGGTGTGGTTAGAGCAGCTCCATGGATGTGGAAGAGGAAGAAGGAAAGTATTTGGATCTCATCAGTCTTGCAGTTACTGAACACAAAACCAAAGTTTTTGATTTACGACTGTGTATCATGAAGGAGAATCTTTGAAGGGGCTCTATTCCACACTGACTCTCAGTCTACCTTTTCCTTATCATTTGCTTAAAAAAATGTTTCTGCACTGTGAAGTTGTTCCCAAGTTCATACTAAATTTTAATACTGACAGTTTTTTGTAGAATTTCTTTTATGGCATCTGTTCTTTTGGCTTTTTACTGCCTACCTTTAATCAGTTTTACTTGCCTTTAACCATACTTTTCCTGCTTCCTATCTTCCTGTTTTTTTTATTATAAAGCTTTCAGATAGATCACCTGAAATAATTCTGAGCCTTGCCTTTAAAAGATTTTGATTTAACTTTACATTTAGTAAGTAATAATGATCCTCAGAAATAACTAAATACTAGCCATTTTCCAGGATTCTGGATTTTTCTGTCACTTTGATTTGACATTAGATATAACTCTGGGGTTGTTCTTTACAAGTCCAGTCTATAGTAATGCTGTCTCTCTTTTCTTCCAAGAACTTGATTTGGCATTGCTCTGCAATTATAGAATAACTTACTTTGGAAGGAGACACAACGCAGTCAGCTCTGGGCTCAGAGCAGGTTACTTAGTTATTTGTTCAGCTGAGTCTTAAAAGCTCCCAAGAACAGAGACTGTCCAAGCTCTCTGGACAACCCATTCTGTTACTGGACCATCCACATGGAAGGAAAGCTTCTCAGTATATTCTGACTGAACACCTTTCAATTTATATCATTTTCTCTTGTTCTTCTGCTCTATACCACTGTGAAGACACTGGCTCCATCTAATCAGTTACCTCTTCATAGCCTCTGCAAGGCTGCTATCAGGTCTTTCCAAAGCCATCTCTTCTCCAGGCTGAACAAGCCCCACTTTAGCCTTTTCTCAGGCCAAATGCTCCTGACCATCTTGGTGGCCTTCTGCTGAAGTCACTCCATCTTATTGGTGTCTTTCTTGTACTGGGTGGGGTGTGTCTGGGGAAACTGGATGCACTACAGTATTCTAGATGCTCTCTAAAAACTGGCAAGCAAAACTGAATAATTGCTTCTGCTAATATATCCCAGGAGGCTGTCAGCCTTTGATGTGCGGACACACTGCTGGCTCATGTTCATTTTGTCTACCAAATCCCCAGGTCCTTTTCCATAGAGCTGCTCCCTGCCAGTATCCCAGCAGGCCCAGCTTATATCAAAGGTTTCTTCCCAGATGAAGGATTTGACATTTGTCTTTGCTGAGTTCCTGTTGGCCCATTCCTCCAGCCTGTCTATCATTTGTCCAACTTTGTTAACCTTCTCCACTTCCAATCAGTCAGACATAGCAGGTTGCGCAGCTGGGGTTCAATCTCTCATCTCTGCTGGGTCACTGTCATCCTCCTAGATGCTATGCAGTCTGTTCTTTCCCACATCTCTTTAATGTGATGACCTGATTCCTCAACCAGTACATGGCTTCTGCAAGTGAGAGAACACAGTTTCTTACCATGTCAGCTTTTAGGCTGTTGTGTGGATGGCCTTTCTTTTTCTGCAAGGGTCAAGGCTTCTGCTGTGCCAGAGGTAGCTGCGGCAGATAGGGCTGGGTACAGTGCTCTATGGTTTCCAGTGCCACATTATCTTCAGTTACCCAGCTGCACAAACTGCTGTTCTAGGAGTTGCAGTCAAGGTCTGACAGTTATATAGGTCTATTCCTAACAGCAGCTGAATGGCTTCTTGACACTTCCAAATCAGGAGATAAATGACGTATTCACCCTTTGAACATAAAGAGCTGACAGAAGTGTTTAGAAACTGTTGGATTCGGTAGATGGGAAAGCATGGAGTAGCTGCCATTTCACAGCAACATCGGTCACTTCAACACTCCTATAAGAATTCCTGTAAGTCCCTAGAGATATTAGAAGAAAGTCTCAGAATATCCAGTATCCACTACTCTACAAACTATTGTGCCTGCTAGCTGCAATTTGGCATAGTTTAGTAGTTAACATTTATGTTAAAGTTGCATTCTCCTAGCAATCTTATTCTCCATTTTGGAGATTCTTATTCTGATTCTTATTACAATTTAGTCTTGAATTAGGGATTCCATATAACCTCCAAATTATATGTTTAATTCAACGGTCTCAAATCTACTAGAAATGTTTGAAAAGTTTCATCTTTTTGAGTTTTTCAAAGGAAACTGATAGGTTTCAAAAGGCTCCTTGTCTGCAAGTGTTCTGTTTTCCTAAAATATCTGTAGTGCAGTCTGATAGCTGACTTAT
This sequence comes from Forpus xanthops, assembly GCA_032466535.1. NCBI lineage: Eukaryota > Metazoa > Chordata > Aves > Psittaciformes > Psittacidae > Forpus > Forpus xanthops. The sequence goes on along the minus strand of JASSUY010006161.1, from coordinate 14,349 downwards.
GCCATTTCACTTTTCTGTAATCATAAATGCTCCTCATACCTCTGGCACAATTATATATATATATATATATATATGAAATAGCTTTTGTTTTTTTTTTTTTTTCTTGTCATTTTTAGGTTGATTTATTCATCCTTATGAAGAGATAAAATCCATGCTCAACTTTTCTGCTGTATTTCTAATGAATTTTTACAGGATTCAAATTTTTAGCTTATTAACTATTAGGCATTTAATAACTCACCACTTCATCTTTCATTTCCTTAGATGGTGGTCTATGGGAAGCTTGTCAGTGGCTGACAACACAATGCTGAGCAAGTTGTCACATAAAAATGAAAATGCTGTAAGATGGGAAAAAGGTGAGAGATCTAAGCAGACTGTTATCAGAAGAAAGAAAAAGGTTAAAAACCACAATACTCACAGAATGCTATATTCTATCCCAGGCCTCAAAAAATAATCTGTTTCGTGGAAATAAATGAGATAGAAAAAAAAACAGGCAGGTATTTAGAGACACAGATTTAGACTCTTGCCTGACACTGTAAGCAGTAAAACTCATTTCTCAGAGTCGCAAATTAGGCCAGGAACTGATCCAGATATTGATGTTACATTTTCTGTTTTCCAGTACAGTGAACTGGTCACTAAACAATATTGCCTTCAAAGAAAATACTCAGAAAATTTTTCAGGCTTAAATTTAGTTTCCTTAAGAAAAGTTCATTTGGGCATATTCATGTTAAACATAATTTAGAAGCTTATCTGCTCACAGAAGTTGAATATGAAGAATGATGAATCCTCTAAGGGTCAGGAAAAATACTGCAGAATGTACACACCCACTCTTCAAAACTGGTGCCAAGTTGCTACATATATTTCCATTAAAAAAAGAAATATTAAAATTGCTAAAAATGACACAATTTTAGAGTAAGAACTTGATTTGCAGTCATCAGATGTTGAACACTCACCCAAATATTATTCTTTTTCATTTCAGTACTCTTCAAAGTTCTAAAAAGGATGCTTCAATCCAGTAGAAATTAAATGCGAACTTCTGCACTTGGAATGAGAAATGTTGCCTTTTTTAGTATTGGTGTGAGCTGGATTTTTCAGTGCATTTTCAATTATAAAGATATAAAGCACCATATAAAGGGACTACATCATCAAGGATCTATGAGAGAGCACACAAAAAAGAATGCTTAGGTTTGGTTAGGATGAGCCCACAAGACAAGCACTGCAGACACTACACTGATGGTTACAGAGATTTTGGTTTATAATTTATCTATCCAAAGAAGTGAAGCACTGATGCATTCATCTGGTTTTATTGTGGTGTTTATGATAAGATTACTAAGTAATGCCCAGAATAGTGAAATGTGACACAATAACTAAAAGAAAGTCTGGAAAATGTACGCTTAATATGACAAGTACACTTGGCCAAGTAAATTCTTAACCCTTTTGCTTCTCTTCACTGCAGCCAGTGGTTTCTGCTAATGCACTAGTGGGAAGAATACTGATTTTATCAGTGCCTTGAAGTATGCTAATTACCTCATTTCTAAGAAATGTTATATTATGCCTGGCACAGTCCACTCTACTCAGCAGTAATTTCTTGGCAATGCAGGCTTCTTGCTACATGTAATTAGCATTTCCTCCAATTATGAATAATTGTTCTTTATTTTCTACTAATTCTTTTCTAGGCTGTTGATATATTTCCAGCACAATAGACAAAACTGAGCAAATTGTTTCATTAGCCTCCCTTATGCCAATTTTGTTACTGTTGTCACCCAATCCTATCCCATTGGCTCCACAATATATTAAGAATATTAATGCCTGTGCTTTTTGGAAGTTGTATCTTAAATTTGTTTGGTTAATACTGAGAATATGGTTGTCAATATTGTACTCATTCTATCCCTGTTTAAAACTTTGATATCTGAGTGCAATGTGGATCTTGCACATGTTGATACATTGGATAGAATTCAGTTCAAGATGAAGACACCAGAAGTAGTTTCTATGTATAAGCTGCATGCTTAATCTCCCAAGTGTAGTCCACAAAGATACGGTCAATACAGTTAAGGATATTTAAAGAGCTATTCAAGCAACCTGCCAGGGTGGGTGTCTCTGATGCAACTTGAGATGTCCTCAGTTGGTCACCTGCTGTACTTCAAAAAGGCACAGATCTTAAGTCCCATGTCATATCTGTGAAGCAGACATATTATATGTTTGGGCATCTTAAATGAAACTAGAAGGCTATGGCTGAGAAACAGAAAAGCTTCCTTGGTAAGTTGAAATTGTTCCCCAGCTGCCATTATTTTTTCAGGAGCTAAGGTAGCTCTTTGGACACTTACAGTTAGTTGTTATGATCTTAAACTGATATCTGTCACTATAGGCTGGATTGGCTTGTGATTTCAGACTTCATCTATGACACTGCTGTAGTTTATTGGATTTCTGTTGCCATACTGCCAGAAGGAGGTAGATAATGCCAAAGCATTATTGAATTAAGGATGTTTCCTATTCTTACTTCACTCTGCTAAAAAAGCTATCAGTTTTTTTTGGTTTGGTTTTTTTTTTTTTGTTTTGTTTGTTTGTTTGTTTGGTTGGTTTTTGTCCTCAAGATACAGTTAGGAAACTTATCTTCTTTTCCAGGATGATCCAGAATTGGAAATAGGTCTGTAGTCTAGGACCTGGCAGAGCTCAGGTCAAGGTACTGCTCTTTATTTTGAGTAACTATGGGACTGCTACTTGGCTTCTCAGTGCTTCATTGTCTCTACTTGATGACTATCAATATGATGAAGTATCAAAAGTACAAGTGGGAAATTTGAATGCGTGTGGCATTTTGATCTTTACTATGCCTGGGGATATGTATGCACTTAGGATTTGTCTGATATTGAAGTTTTAATTTCAAAAGTATCTGAAATCTCAGACAGGTATTTCGAAGGAGCAACATAAATTATACTGTGTTTCAAGCTTAACTGCCTAATGTTAGCAACCAGCATCAAATTAAATTGGTGTAAATACATTATTCTTAACGGATGACAATCCAGCTTTTATATAGTCATAATTCATTTACTAAAATAAATGTCAGTCAAATTATAAAGTTCATGCTACTTGTTGAGTAATGGATGATTAGAAGATCAGAATTTATATTCTTAATCCAAGGAAAACACAGAAAAAAAACCATGAGTGTTGTGAGTCATCAGTTTTATTGTGCAATGAAGATAAAGAGGATGTATTTCACAGGATATATAAACATATACCCTGTTCTCTTCCACCCATGTCTCTGTACCACTTATCCTCCAGTTAAAATCTAGATCTTATGCTAATATATTGTATTCCTGTTTCTGTTTTGCCCTATGCGTGACCACTGTTTTTCTGAAAAAGTGGATATTTTCTAGCAAAACCTTAAAATCTAGCCTATTTCATAGAACTAAGAGAGTCTTTCAAAAGGTAAACTGAATTGTCTTCGTTCTTAGTTTCATCTACATTCTTTCTCGTTCTTGATTGTATAACATTTTTCATTGCTCACATTTGCCGACATTAAGTACAAGAATTATTGCACTTTTTTTTCCCAGGCTGCTTAGGAACTGTGTTGTGGCTGCCTCGGCTGGCACATTCTGTTCTTAATTAGGTTTACAGATATTTTGACTCATTCCATGGTCTCACTAATGTCTGTCTCTGGCCTGTAATCGTCTTTTGTCACTGGTTTGATTGTTCTCTTTGTCTTTTCTGAGTGAGCTGAAGAGTAAGGAAATAGTTCTTTTGCATATGTTGCAAATGGTTCCATCCCCTTCTTACTTTTCTCCTCATGAGCTTGCAGACCTCTTTGATGCTTCTTTTCTTCATTTTTCCTCATTTTACCCATTCCTTTCTTGGGGTGGACCTTCATGAGGACTTTAGTGTGGCTTCATTAGTCTTGTTTGCCAATTTTCACTGAATGTCAGGTCACTGACTCATTTCTTTCAGAAGAAAACTGAATGCACACATGCATGTGATTATCTAAGGTATCTCAGTTGTCAAGCTTCAGAGTTACTATTGCTCTTTCATTATTTGCCATTGTTTCTTATTTGAGAACTTATTAGTACAACAGGCTTGGGTCAAGACACTCTCACGCCCTAAGGTCTTTCATGTTCACAACATACTTTCTTTTATTGTGTCTATTAGCACTGCTCATAACCCTTTTTAATACATTTAGATGAGTAGTTACACTGACTGCCTGCTAGACATGGAAACAAAAAATTAAGCAGTAACCACAAGCAATGGAAATAAAAGAAATCTGATAAACTGACTTGTTCTTAAAGAAATGCAGCTCAGTTTTATAGCTGTAAACGTTACGGCTATTTTAGAGCATTTACTTGTATGTCCTAATTGCTCTTGGTTGAGACCATCATAACAGCCTCCAAGTACTGCCACAGAGTGAGTATGAGTAAATAATTATAGTAATCTAAAATGTGACTAACTAGCAAAATCTACCCTCTTAACTTCCTGAGATGTTAATCTGGTATCATCCCTTTTATAATTTATTGCAGCTGAGATGAAATCAAAGGACCTGCAGCAATTCAAAGAAACAGATTTCTTCCCATTGTATTTAAACAATGGGAGGACAGTTCTTGATGTTAACATAAACAAATATGCACTTCATTATAGAAGAAATAAAATGAGATTAAATGAATCATCTACAAAGACAAATGATGTGTTACAGTTTCTTGTATAATCATGCAAAGGAATATCAGCAGCTGCATTGTAAGCAGCTGTTTTGGACAAGCTGGGTATGCATACAGTAATATAGCTAGTGATGATATTTTATACTTACTTAGCACCTTTCATCACAAAGCACATTATCAAACACTAGTTATTTGGGCCTTGCAACATGTCTGTGGAAGACTATTATACCATTGTAGAGATTGCACACAGATTAAATGGCTTGGGCTAGGCCACACAGCGAGTGAGTAGGAGAGCCAAAAGGAGAGCGTGAGTGTTGGCTTCCAGCCCCTGTGCTCTAACTACCGGACTTTGCTTCCTTAACACATAATTTCCATATTGCTTCTGTAATAGAACTACTGAAACTTTTGAGCACTCGGTAAGATTTGGTGTAATATCAAACCAGTTGTGCTACTCTCTTCTAGCTTCTTTATGATGTGGCAGAATGTTGTAATTGCATTTTTAAGGGTCTCCTTTTATGGGCTGCCCCAGGACGCCCAGCTCTAGTGGGGGATCAGCCTGATACTGTGTTGCTCTCATCCCCTGTCCCCAATACACAATTGCTGGCTGCTGCTGTTTCTCTCTGCTAGGTTTCGTCATGGCCTCAGTGTTATGCCCTTAGCTCTGCTGTGTGAGTAGCTGGACCATTCTGTGCTTAAATAACTCCAGCTATATGCTAATGTGAAACAGATGTCTCCCAAGCACTGGCATGAGCTTTTAGTCCTGCTGCTCCCGGAGTTTCTCACGGACAGACATTCAGGTAACTGATATTGGCTAGCCTTGATTTTTGTGTCTGAGGGAGAGCAGGCAAAGGAAGAGGGTGAAGGGGGAGTGAAGTGGGAGGCAGATTGGTGAGGGGTAAGGGGTGAGGCGCAGCACCTAAGGCATTTGCTCAGAGATGAATGGAGCAAAGAGTGCTCGCAAAGAGTACCTCTTGCCTGCCCTCCCGCTGCCAGGCATGGCTCAGGGCCCCCCCCTAGGGCAGGCTGCCCTACGGGACAGCACGGCATGGCGCGGTGCTGCACGGGTCAGGACAGGGGGGTCCGCCTTGTATAAGTTCCGTTTCCTGTGACTGGAGCAACAGCTGTTTGCAAACCCTTTGCGTTTCGTGCTGCTCCGTCAGTGCCTAAAGAGCTGCGTGAAGTGTTTGTCAAGCCAGCATGATGTTTGTGAAATGAGGAAAAAACAAACACGGAGGAAAAAAACTGAAACACGGAGGAGGAAATGCTCAAAAAAGAGACTCTTACATGTTGCCTCTTTATAGTATAGAAATTGGGGGTGTGACTGAATATCCAAACCACCTACACACCAGGGATACCACCCAATCTCTGTCTGTGTGCTGTGCAGAACTCCTCCCCTCTCATTTTGGCTAAGCAGAGACGTCTAGAGAAACTGCCTGTTCTAGCTCATACGGACTGTAACATATAAAAGCTGTTAGCAGCTCCTGTGGCCAGAAGTTTCAAAACCAGCAGTTCTGTTCTTGGGGGTTTATAATAAGAGACACTCCTTCACAAAAGTTCATATCATCATATAGGAGAGTGCTTTATATACTGGGAGAACAATAGACTGTATTCTTTTTTTTTTTTTCTTGGTATTATCCAGAGGTAAGCCATTCAGCTCAGTAAGTTTGCTTTGCATGCAGTTTTATCAATGCTTATCACATATGGCTGAAGTTAAAATCTGAATGCTATTTCTAAGATGTCCTGCTTTCATGCTTTATGTGTTGTCTTTTGCCTACTTGCATATCTGCATACACTGTGTCAAAATAATCCATGCATATGGGGTAGGCATAGCCTAGGATATATTTTTCATTTTCACTGGAAAACATGCTGTGAGCTTCCTTGTAGTCTCCCCATTTAAGATTTGTACTGTTTTATGGACTGATCAGGTGTGATAGCACTGTCCCTATTTCAGGAATGCTACTAGATCTGATTATGTAATTCATTGTATAATGATACTTCATTTGTTGTGATTGTAGTAAGGACATACTAGTCTTTAAGATGGTTATTGGAAATTGCTCAGTAGCACGTGTTCTGACTGGATTGTTATTATGATTGAGCTGACAGATTCACTTTTCTGATCACAGGCTGCCAGTTTACTTTGTCCTGCTATCCAGATGTACAAAATAACATCTTTGACATCTTCTCTTCTACAGATTTGCTTTCTACTGCCCTGACTTAAAGCAGAGTACCTCTGTGGCCCATCCTTCTGCTTTGGCCCCAAAATGACAGTAATCACTGCAATCAGTTGTGCTTTCTTATTTTCCATTCTCTGTGAAACAAGTGCATTAGTGTTACCCAACTCCACTGACCTACTCCTGTCAGACGATAATTTTACTGACATTGAGACAGCTTTGGCAGCTCATCTGGACTCTGCAAAAGTTCCCAAAGCCAGGCGGAAGCGCTACATTTCACAGAATGATATGATTGCCATTCTTGATTATCATAATCAAGTCAGAGGCAAAGTCTTCCCACCTGCTTCCAACATGGAATATATGGTAAGTGAACCTTGTTTATTTCAGAGTGAAACAAACTGTAAGTCACTGATTTCATTTCTTAAACAAATTGTGAGGGTTTAATTAAGCAGATAAATGATTTTTAGCATTGCTTACTAAAATGTTCTTTCCTTACATCTTTAAAGTTGCATTAACATAAGCAAGCAAATGCCAGATACTGAACTCTGAACCTTTTACTTGCCTTGTTGAATTTTCATTTCTGTGAGTGATCCCAGTGAAACTTCAGAGACCCAAGTAAGCAAAGCTGTGAATTAATTGTTTGTTGCCCCAAGAAATAGTGTGTGTGAGCACAAGATGTGTTCACACACACTCACATGTGTTTAAAGTACTAATCCTTAGTAACCCCATCACTTTTGTGGAGTTCACTTAAATTCATTGCCCTGATTTATACAAAAGGTAGCCAGTGACCATTTCTAATTTTTTTCACAAATAATACTTTTGGAGGCAATATGGTAAAACTGTTTTTGTAAAGTAATTCATCACATGCACTCTCTCTTGCTCATGTATTTTACTTACTGCATATGGTCTGTGTGCATCTAATGCTTCTATTTTTCCATCAAGTATAATGCTGCTTTAAAATGTTTGTTTAGTATGTAGGATTTCAATGTAAGCAAAATGTTATGTTTGTGACAGGCACTTTTTACTGTTATTGGTAAATACTCATTATATGAATTATCTGTTCCTGCAGGTATGATAGAAGTTATTCATTCACTGTGACTTCATACTTGGCAGTACTACCTAAAGTAGCATGTTTGCTATTTGTGTTCCAACTTTGAATGCATGCATAGTGTGGACCTGTAGTGTTAAACATAGGCTGGCCAAGCATAACCTTTTTTACCTTCTAAGTAGGGTATTCAGCCTGTTCTAAAAGCACAGACAAGTAGTGTCAGCACCATATATCTGCTTGAAGTTGCGGTTTCTCATAGAACAGAGTTAACAGGTTTGAGAAACACAACACCATCATCTTGAGATTAAAAGGGGATAAGAATGGTAACTCCTCCTTTTTAGTAGTGAATGACTAGCTTGGAGACCCACTAATGCAGATGTTACTTAAGTCTGTATTTGATTTGTAAAATTGGCTTAGCACATCCCAGCAGCACCTCAAAATGCTGAGTGCACTCAGAACATATCAGGATGAAGACTTGTCACCATACTATAGGCTGAGTTTGAAGTTTGGTTAAGTGGAAAGGTCAGAGACAGAAAAAACAGAAAGGTCAGAAGGCAAGCTCAGTCATTGTTTTCATTGCTGTGCTCTCCACTGATGTTTCCTTTGACTCTGCATAAATAAACTTTGTTGTAATGTCTGAGGGAATGGCAACCTACCATGCCCTTCCTTGGCTTGTGTGCTTTAGCAATGTGCTCCTGCAGTTTGCTTAAGTGAAGCCAACACCCTGTCATATTCCCAAGAGTTTTCTAAGTGCAGTGTTCTTAGCTTGTTCAGTAAAAAAAAAAAAACAACTTCAAAAGAGAAAGCAATTTTCCTTGATTAATCTATTTTAATGCACTCATATGCATAAACTGCCAAGATTTTATCTATATTAGTTGGGTATTCTGCTGCAGCTCTGCTCTGCAATCGTGCTGTGCAAGGTCTGGTACAAAATCAAGACTGAAGCCATGCTCCTTACAGCTTATGTACTATCTTTTTACTTGCCTTTCCTACTGTTGCATTTACCAGTACCAACCAGCCATGGGTTGTGTTCCCGTCAGCATCAGCCCAACCAATAGTCTCAAGGACTCAGCCTTGGGCTTTCTTTCACATTTGGCTTCCCAGTCTGAAAGTACTTCATAACTTCATGCTGCGGAACTTGGAGCAGCACTTCAAGCTATGTAGGTAATGATCCAGAGCACAACTTGAACTTGGATCCTGACGTGGCATCCAATCCCTTTGGCACCAGTTCTTTTCCAGCATTTAACCAGTCTCTGTGTGTCACATGTAAGAGGGCAAAAAAAGCCCACTGAGCAACACTGCACATAGCTTGCTCTGCCACCTTCTTTGTAGCCATGGCAACATCTATTTCATTTTTCACATCTGTGGCTTCAGAAAGGTTTTGGTAGGAAAGTCTTGAAGATGACCCATAAGCCATACGTAAGACTGGGAGCCCCTATATCAGTAATGTTTGAATTTGCTTGGTCCACTCTTAGGTCTTTCTATAGTTTCAATGTATGGTGCAATATCTGTTGTATCTTATTAGGACATAAGGTTGCTGCTGTTATGTGTAGATGTTGTGTCACTTTGTACTCTTATAAATAACAAGGCAACCACATTGTCGTTACCAGCAGACAATGACTTCTGTGCTTTAAAGAACCTTCCAGAGCCATATGTTCCTGTCCTGAATGCTATGGAAAAGTGCAGTGGTAGTGATGAAAGTGGCCTTTACCATTTCCTCTGACAATGACTAAAAAGGATGTCAAATGTTAGGGAATTACTGGAATTGCTTACAGATGCAGTAGATTGTGGAAATCTTTTGTCTTTTTCAAGTGTGTTGAAGTAGAGAAAGACTAAACAGTTTGGAAGCACAAGAAAAAGATGCTTTCTCATCTTTTCTGTGTCCACAGTCATATTAAATTGTATTTTGTTCTTTTTTTCCTAATTCTGTTAGGAGCTCTATTCTTCCCATGAATTGCTGCATCACATTCTCAGTTTTGTACAGTCCACTTGCTTTTTCTTCTCCACTGGTAAGAACTCAAGGTTTAGCTATATGTGTTAGTTCTTGTGATTACATTCTCTGCAGTCAACCTTTTCTGGGGCTTTTTCTCCTTGACACATTCTGTTCCTTCCCCTTCTCACACGTTCACTGCATGTCCCTGCCCATGGCATGGGATTGTAATGATATAATCTGTAAGATTCTAACCAAAACCATTTTATGATCCTATGATCTATAGAAAATTTGACTTCCTTGAGCATTATTTTGTCTGCCCTTACTGTCTGGGAGGTTTTTGTGCTCTAGGACTTTGGACAAGAGATCTCAAAGAATGACTTTGAATGCACGTGTGTTACGCAGGGGAGGTTCAGATGAACACTGCAGTAACAGAGCTGCGGGAGCATTTTAAATCTCTTGGAGAAAGGTCTATCTGACTGTTGCTCTGGCCTGTTGTATACAGTCCCCAATGAAAGCCACCAGCCAGGAGTGAAAAACAGTGAAGGGACATACAGTTTTATTATCAGTCCTTAGTGAAAAAAAATAGTGTGCTTTACACCAGTTCGACTTCAGGAAATCTTTTTCTTGGGACATTAGCACCCTTTCCATCAGACTTTAAAGTACTCCTTTTGTTTCTGGTTCTGGTATTGCTGATGCCATCAAATGGAAGATTTTCTGCAAGTACAAATCTAGAGTCAGTGCCTATGTGAAAGAAAGTGAAAGAGAAATGAAACAAGGACATTGAGACCTTTAGAAGTAATGACCTCTTAATTTGGGTCCCTTATGACATCCTTCATTCTTCCTCAGCCTGTGAGTGTCATTCTTCAGTGTTCTAAAAGCTGATGTCATGCCTGCACAAAGATGGCACCATACTTTTGATCATGCAAAGGTTAAAAATCATCTACCTGATTTTATTTTTTTTTTTTTTTTTTTTTTTTCTAGAGAAAGCAGAAGGATTCCATTAAATTTATGAATCAGGAAAAGCGAGGTATAGAATTGACTGCATCTCTCTAGTGTGAACGTTTTGTAAACCTGGAAGTCTGTGAAAAAACAAATCTCTTTTTCTAAATACTTCTTCTGTACTACAGAAGCCTGTGCTGCCTTTCTGGAATACCTCAGCTACTTGGCAGGCTAGTAAAGATTTGAGCTGTTGCTAGCTAAAATTTGAGTCTCATAAAACATATTATTTAGTATGCATTGTTACTATCTTTACGCTCCCAAAACAATCATAGAATCATAGAACCATAGAATAGTTAGGATTGGAAAGGACCTTAAGATCATCTACTTCCAAACCCCCTGCCATGGGCAGGGACACCTCCCACTAAACCGTGTCACCCAAGGCTATGTCCAACCTGGCCTTGAACAATGCCAAGGATGGAATATTCACAGCTTCCTTGGACAACCCATTCCAGTGCCTCACCACGCTTACTTCTTCCTTATATGCAATCTAAACTTCCCCTGTTTACATTTGAACCCATTACCCCTTGTCCTATCACTGCAGTCACTAATGAAGAGTGTCTCCCCAGCATCTGCATAGATCCTGCTTCAGATACTGAAAGGCTGCTAGGAGGTCTCCATGCAGCCTTCTCTTCTCCAGGCTGAACAGCCCCAACTCTCTCATCCTATCTTCACAGGGGAGGTGCTCCAAATCCCTGTTCATCCTTGTGGCTCTCTTCTGGATTTGTTCGAACAGTTCCATGTCCTTTTTATGTTGAGGACAACAGAACTGCACATAATACTCGAACTGAGATCTCACAAGAGCAGAGTAGAGGGGCACCTCCCTTGAACTGCAGTTCATGCTCCTTTTGATGCAGCCCAGGATACATTTGGGTTTCTGGGCTGCAAGTGCACACTGAAGATGGCTCATGTTCATTCTCTCATCAACCAACACCCCCAAGTCCTTCTCTGCAGGGCTGCTCTGAATCTCTTCTCTACCCAACCTGTAGCTGTGTCTGGGATTGCTCTGACCCAGATATAGGACCTTCCACTTGTCATGGTTAAACTTCATGAGGTTGGTATCAACCCACCTCACAAGCATGTCAAGGTCCCTCTGGATGGCATTCCTTCCCTCCAGTGTATTAACTGAGCCACAGAGCTTGGTGTCATCGGCAAACTTGCTGAGGAGACACTCAATCCCACTGTTCATATCACTGACAAAGATGTTGAGCAAGACTGTTCTCAACACTGATCCCTGAGGGACACCACTCGTTACTGGTCTCCATCTAGACATTGAACCATTGAGCACAACTCTTTGCGTGCAGCCATCCAGCCAGTTCTTTGTCCACCGAGTGATCTACCTATCAAATTGATGTCTCTCCAACTTAGAAACAAGGATGTCGTGTGGGACAGTGTCAAATGCTTTGCACAAGTCCAGGCAGATGATGTTAACTGCTCTACCCCATCCTTCAGTTCTATAGTCCTATCACAGAAGGCCACCAGATTGGTCAGGCGGGATTTCCCTTAGTGATGCCTTGCTGGCTTTCACCAAACACCTTGTTGTATTTCATGTGCCTTAGCATGCCTTCTAGGAGAATCTACTCCAAGATTTTGCCAGGCACAGAGGTGAGACTGAATTTTCTGTAATTCCCTGGGTCATCCATTTTCCCCTTCTTGAAAATGGGGGTTAAATTCCCCTTTTTTCCAGTCGTCGGGTACTTCACCTGACTGCCATGGTTTTTCAAATATGATGGACAGTGGCGTAGCAACTTCATTTGCCGCCTCTATTCATGACCCGCAGATGGATTTCATCAGGTCCCATTGTCTTGTGCATGTTCAGGTTCTTTAGATGGTATTGAACTAGATCCTCTTCTGCAGTGGGCCTAGGGTTTTCATTCTCACTGTCCCTGTGTCTGCCTTCCAGGACTTGGATGGTGTGGTCAGAGCATTTGCCAGAAAACTGAGGCAAAGGAGGCATTAAAAACCTCAGCCTTCTCCAAATCCAGGGTAGCCAGTTCTGATAGCTTCCAGAGAGGGCCCATGTTGTCCCTAGTCTGTCTTTTATTTGCAATGTTTCCATAGAATACCTTCCTGCTGTCTTTCACATCCCTAGCCAAATTTAATTCTAACTGGGCCTTAGCTTTCCTAACCTGGTCCCTAGCTTCCCAGACCACATTCCTGTATTCTTCGCAGGCCACCTGTCCTTGCTTCCACCTATTATAATCCTCTTTTTCCTTTAAAGTTTCCTCAGCAGCTCCTTGTCCATCTAAGGAGGTCTCCTGGCCCTCCTACTGCACTTCCTTCTAGTTGGGATGCAACACTCCTGAGCTTGTAGCAGGCGATCCTTGAATATCAACCAACATTCATTAATGACATGTCTGTTCCTATGAGAAATAAATGTTAATTTTACCTTCCCTATAGTTACCCCACTTGAGGCCAGTTTTTTAAAAGTCCGTATTGTCTTTATTGTAACCCACTTCACTGTGTGCATGCAAAACCTGGTTGAGAAGTGCTTACATACAGGCATGCTATTAACAGCTTCTCATGTGTCAAGCAGAAGCAATAACTCTGATATAGCTGGGCTTTAATGAGCATTGAACACTGTCCTCCACAGCATTTCTATAGGGGAAGTGGGGAAAACTTGTTCTAGTTAAAAGCACTCTGAAGTGATCTGAATAACTTGTTGAAGAACAATACTGAAAGACAAGCTGTGAATAGTTCAGTGTTGGCTCTGCAAGGGTGAATCCTGAGCCCAGTACTCATCAACATGGTCATTAGTAGACTGGCAGCAGCATGTCTGAGGTATAGTAGATTGCATGCTCAAAAACATGAAGCTGAATGTTTGTGGAATTCTGTCTGAAGATTTTAAGAGAACAAAAATGCTCTAGATAAACTTGAGCCTGCTAATGTATGGAAGATGTTCTTATACACATGTTTTTGTTCAGTGATTGCATAAATGCATTTCTATATTTGGCAAAAACTGCCCCTCATTGAACATATCACTTTGTAGGACTCAAAATAGTAAAAGATTCACATGCTAGCTTGAAATGAGTTTTTCTGGTCACACAGGAGTTATTTCATGGCAATATAAAGGTATTTTCTCTTGAGCTGGTGGCAGGGGAGCCAGAAGGGAATGGAGAATCTGATCCTATTAATTTCTAGTAAATCCACATGAAAGACCATTATAAAGTGGACAAAGGAAATGAACTATTGTTCTAAAATAAAAGTTCCCAATGAAACTCCTGTAGTTGTGTGAGGGAGTCCATATGAGTCATGGGATAAATCTGTGCACTATGTGTGGCCCACGAATGACCCTTTTTGCTCAGGTGATGAATTTGGAGACTTGTCTGCAGCTCTTCATGGAGGGGAAGAAAACTTGCAGTTAGGTCAGAGAAGCAAGAAAATACTCCATTTAATGGTGACAAATGTAACTAATTGCATTATTATTTCACTCTTAAATTTAAAAGTCTTAATAATATTTTCTTTCTGTCAAAGTGATCTTTAAAAAAGTGTTCTGTGAGTATGCAATAGGTAATGGGTAAAACAACATGCAAAACAAAAAAAAACCAAAAAAAAAAAAAACAAAAA